>JAODUH010006855.1:0-31600 GCA_027564835.1 Typhlichthys subterraneus
TACCTTAGTGCTGATGAAGGGAAGAGGCTGAGACTATGAACAGTGTACCATAGTGCTGATGAAGGGAAGAGGCTGAGCATGTGCGTGTGTCTGGTTCTACTTTATGTGTCATGTGCTGTGACCCAGGAGGACATTGGTTTATTTGATTGGATGGTGGGGATTGCATTATTCTGTCAGTCTGGAGTCTGTCACAGCGCACACACACACACACACACACACACACGCACACACACACACACACACACACACACTAACCAGCCCAGACGTCAAATTTACAGCTCTGTCTGTCTGTCTGTCTGTCTGTCTATGTTATTTAGCAATTATATAATCATACACATTTGAAATCTCTCTCTCTCGATCTACCTCTCTCTCTCTCACACACACACATGCAAACGCACACGCACACTCACACACACACGCACACGCACAACATAATCATTAAACTGAAACCATTATGGAAAACATGCAAACCCCATAAAAACGTCAGTGCAGTCAGCACAATGTGTGTTTATACATGTGTGCCTGATTGTATGTGCAAGTTTGTGTGTGTGTGTGTGTGGGTGTGGGTGTGCACTGCATAGTGCTGACTTAAGTTCTGCTGATCTATTCCTACTCATAGTGGATGAGACACCACAACTGTGTTGACATCCTGCAGCCAAAACCACTGCTGTACGCTGCAGATTCCACATAGTATATATATCATTATTATGACTACAGTTATTATTATGACTACAGATATTATTATTACTACATATATTATTATTAATACAATTATTTTTATTACTACAGACAGTATTATTAATACATTTTGTACAATTTTGGACTTGTTGGATCAGAGTCATTCAGGATCATTTAAATGTGAGTTTTCTGTCTAGATTAGTTGATACAATATAACATATAGTACTATTACTGTGATGTATTGTATGTACGCGTGTGTGTGTGTACACACAGCATAGTACACCTTAGTAATGTTAGATGTATGGCTAAAACTAGTATTATTACTACTATAAAAAATATAAAGTCTAGACGATCAGATCATGATCAGCATCTACATGAAGTTACTGTAAGTACTGTAGTAGGAATACATCATTTGTCTGCAGACTACTAGTCTGAAATGAGCTGGAACTAAAGCTGTTTCCAGAATGAGCAACTCCAATATCACTCCAATATCGCTCTCGACAGCTAACTTGGTAGAGACACAAATGTCTCTCTTCAACACACACACACACACACACACGCATGCACCCGCACGCACACACGCACACACTTGCACACATACATGCACGCGCACACACACAATCAATGTATTCTATACTGTAGCATCAACTCCCTCCACTTTTAAAAACAAAGCAAATCACTGATAAATAAAATATAACCCTTTGTACACGTGCACACTTCACATGCACTCATATGCGCCACCAAACAAGCACTCTCAAGTGTCAAACCCCCTAAGAGAGACAGCTGTGTGTATCTCATTGCACGCACACACACACACACACACACACGCACACACGCATACACAGACACACACACACACACACACATAGCTTGGCCAGCTGTCTCCCCGGAATTACACACACGGTTATCGTTCCTATTTCTTTGCATCCTCTCTCTCTCTCTCTCTCTCTCTCTCTCTCTCTCTCTCTCTTTCTGTCTCTCCCTCTCTTTCTCTCTCTCTCTCTCTCTCTCTCTCTCTCTCTCTCTGACATACTACCATGCAGGTATGCTTCCTACTGACAGCTATTTAGCTATTCGCTACAGTATCACTTTTGGCATTTAGAAGACAAGCAGATGCTAGCAACTCTATGCAAGAAGTGTATTCCCATGAAATGTTACTGTAAAACTAGAGTCCTAACAGTAGCTCAGATGGGAGCAGGGAGGCCAGACTGATGCTCTTTCGGGTTTTCTGTGAATGTAGCACCACCTAGAGGCCATGTACCAAGTTGCCTGTGTGCTTGAGCATCACCTTCTAGCGGTAAGCAAAGAGCACTACATCATTGGAGATTGTGTATGCATGTCTGAGCAAGGTGTGACACATACAAACATTGCACATGCACGCACACACACACGCACACACACACACACACACACGCACACACACGCAAACACACCTACACACAGTGTGCATTGTAGACCTACTGGGTTGTTGTTATTGAACTGGTCCTGGCTGAAGGTGCTGAGGCGATAAGGACCACCTGATTGACAGTCCAGCGACACCTTCTCACGACACGTGGTGTGACAGGTGTACCTGCAGCCTGTCAGGGAGAGAGAGGAGGAGAGAGGAGGAGAGAGAAAAGAGGTTACTGTGTATGTTATTGTGAAAATGCATGCTGTGATGCTCAATTGACCGAGCCCAACGCCCCCGCCCCTTTCACCTGCCCAACCTAGTTACGGTAACTAGGTTGGACAAAACCGCATAGTAGGCTATTACAGGAAAACAGACATGAGTTTCTGTCGGCTTAAAAACATGGACAGGGGGCGGGGCCAATTATGCTCTATCTTGGACAGGTCGCCGTGGCTACCTGGATACATAAAGGTGAAATAAATAAAACAAATAAAAAGAGAAGAGAAGAGAAGAGAAGAGAGAGAAGAGCAGAGATGGGAACATAAGTTAACAGGGTCAACAGAGGTCAAAACAACAAACAACCACAAGCGCATATTCAAACAGCACCCTGAGGTTTTGCATGCACACACACAGAGCAGTATGTGTGTTTTCGTGTATAGGCAAACGATCCCTGCAGCCCTCAACATCAACGGTCCATACAACCCAGGTCATGTGTTACCAGGGCATCCTCTCTTTGCAAATGAGACATAAAATGCAAAAGAAGTTGCATAATAACCTTGTAGGCCCTGCCTTAAACAGGCATAATATAAGATGAAATGGCGGCTGGCCCCTATTGTGCAAATCTGGCTTCTTTCCTGTCCATTTCACGTTTATTAAAGCTACACCGACAGGTGATCCAGAAGTCGCTATTACGATCTCGGCTAACCCCTCACCAAGTGTCGAGGTGTCCTTGAGCAAGACATCTAACCCTAACTGTTCCAGGTGGTTGGTCATGCCTTGCATAGCAGTAATCACCATCGGTGTATGAATATGTGTGTGAATGGGTGATTGTGAGGCAATGTTGTACAGCGCTTTGAGTGGCCGGAAGGTTAGAAAAGCGCTGTATAAATGCAGCCACAATTGGGTTATTTTGTTGTTGTTTCTGGGTACGGGCCAAATTAAGATGTTCTGCCTCTTCTGACAGACAGGGATCAGAGCCAATGAGCACAGCAGTATATAATCAGCTGTTGTTCTGACTCACAGAACACTGAATAATGGCAGACGCCGATGTGACGCAAATAGCATTTCAAAAATAGCATTTCTTTGTGAAGTTTGTGAAGTAAAATCCAAGATTCCTCGTTCTTTGGCAATAATGCATGGGGACCAGGAGAAAAACGAAAAAAATGGTCAATATGGGAAAAGCTTTCCACCAATGGAGAGCTCTAAAATATTAAAAAGGACTCATATATGAGGAACTACTGTTACTTCTCCATGCGTGAGTATTATTTTTTAAGACAATATTAATTAGCAAACACAAATATAATCAAAATAGTATTGGAGCAGCCTATACATCGAAAATAGTACAATTTTACACTAGTGAGCATAAATTACATTTATTGTGTGTGTGTAGTGTAGGCTATAAGTTGCACCGTGCAACTTTCATGGTCAATTCATGGGGAATTGCAATCATAATTTCAGGGTGCATTGGTCATCATTGGGCGTGTGTTTTAGGTTTGTTTTTCATCTTCTAAAAATCTATAAATATGCCTATCATGCTGCATGCTAATTATAGCCTACAGCTAATATCGGCCTACAACAATCACTCAAACTGATGTTATAGTCTATTTTTTACTTTAGTTATAATTCACATTTAGTGTAAATGTTAAATATTAAACAAAACATGCCTACAAATATAACAAAACATTCCTGTTGTATTATATACTACGTTTATAATACACACATGCATATTAATCAAAACATTCCTACAAATATAACAAAACATTCCTGTTGTATTTTATACTACGTTTATAATACACACATGCATATTAAATAAAACATATGCCTACAAATATAACAAAACACTACTGTTGTATTTTATGCTGTACTACGACGCACATGCAGTTGCAGGTACTAACGTTACAACCTGTGTACTAAACGTACTAAAACATTCTAAAAATAATGGCCACAGAAAACCCTAAACATACACAATACATGAAATACTTTAAGATGCACCTTCAACTACATAGGTCTATTGTATTACAGTAATGTGGTGATCTACACATTATCTAATGCATTCTAGCACTATAGTTCTATGGCTAACACACGCTGCTGATCAGAATAGATTTATTGCTACCACACTGTATCATCTACAGCAGAGGTCTTCAACCCTGGTCCTGGGGGACCCATGCCATGCATGTTTTATATGTCTCCCTACTCCTGATTCTAATGAATGGGTCGCCATCTAGCTCTGCAGAAGCCTGCTAACGGCCCCTTACGGGGTGTGTTGGATGGCAGGGGTCCCCCAGGACCAGTATTGAAGACCTCTGATCTACAGTTTGTCTCTCTCTCTCTCACGCACGGATACGCACATGCACACACACACACACACCCACACACACACTTGCATGCACGCACGCACGCACATACACAACGCCCACTGTACACACTGGCTACCATCCAGCCATAGAGAAATAAAACAAAGTGCTCCCATCTCATCATCACACATGCAAGCAAAACTGTGTGTGTGTGTGCGTGTGCGTGCGCGTGTATATGTGTGCGATCCTACCTGGTTCTCTCTTTTTCACATGTTGCCCGAATGTATCCGACAGTTTACATATGGCTGTGCCCATCTCCCATCCTCTAGCCCGTCTCACACACACACACACACTCACACTCACATGTGTGTGTGCGCACACATTCACACACACACACGCACACACAACATCTTATACTCCCATTATGGCAGCAGTAAACCTTTCTATCTGTATCCATCTATATATCTATCTCTGCTTGCCCAGAAAATACCCTGGAGTCTCTCTCTCTCTCTCTCTCTCTCTCTCTCTCTCTCTCATTATGCCTCACTCAATTTCTCTTTGTGTGTGTGTGTGTGCGTGTGCATGTGCTGTGCTGCTGAGTGGGTGTTTTGTCACTCAAATGGGGGCCACTGACAAGACAGTGATGGACAGACAGACAGACAGACAAACTGGAGGTGATGAAAACGCAGACTAAGCCACATACTCTTTCTCTTCTCCAATGTGTGTGTGTGTGTGTGTATCTATCTATCTATCTATCTATCTATCTATCTATCTATCTATCTATGTGTCTGTCTGTCTGTCTGTCTCGGTGTGTCTGTTTATGTGTCTCCATGGTAAAAGCATCTGCCAGACAGAACAAATGTCTGTCTGTCAGATGTGACATCTGTTTCTCTGTCTTTCGGTCTATGTATGTTTGTGTCTCCATGGTAAAAGCATCTGCCAGACAGAACTAATCGATCAGACTCAATCAGAAAAGCAGGAAGGAGTGAAATGCTCTTAACTTGGCAGACACATGAATGCATGTAAACACACCCGCACACACACGCCCGCACACACACACACCCGCACACACACACGCACACACACACCCGCACACCCGCACACATGCACACATGCACACAAACACACGCAATGTAAATCATCTTTTATGTATTTACAGACACACACATGTACAATACATACATACATACATACATACATACATATAGTTTTTCTTATTTATTTTTTTCATATTTACTTACTTTTTTTCCTCTTCCTTACTACTTTTTTAATACGGTATGTTTTTTTTCTACCGCTAACCTCTATTTATCTGTTGTCACATTTTCCAAACTCTAAACACAATTGGCCCAACATCCATCAGTTCATGACCATACATTAACGCTAATATGCAGTCAATTCATGCATTTCTGAAATGCTCTTATTTTCTTTACAAACAAGCTTACCCAATACCAAATTATGAAGACTTTATGTTCAAAACTGTATATTGTATATAAAGCCTCTACTTCTGCAACAACAGCAGCTCGTAATCTATATTGAAACAGCTGATACACATTTCTGAATGAACATATTGAGATATAGCTTGATTCATTGTAATTTGTGTAAAATATATCAACCACAGCTGAGTCTAATCTCAATCAGAGACATAGCCAGGTGCAATACTTTCAATTATATAGAAAAACACAAAGCATTAAACAGGATTGAGTTGATCTAGTGTGGATTTTCTCAAAAGATCAATAGTGTCTGGACAAGGGAGAGGGATAGTTGGGTCAGGGAGAGGAAGAGGACCAGGGAAAGGAGTAAGAATTATTGGTGGTGTTCCAAGGACAGCATATACAGTGTTGCTGAAGATGGTTAGCCTGGTTACCAGACACAATATTCACTTTGTGAATATGGCCACGGTCCATTTGGAAGTTTTCTCTGATGGTTCTCTGGTCATTTAGAAATGAATTGACAGCCTTAACCAATCAGCAGTGATGGGCAAGCTACATTGAAAATATAGTGAGCTGAGTTACCAGTTACTCTACGTTAAATTAAGCTGCACTACACTGAAGCTACAGCCAAGAGAAATGTAGCAAACTAAGATACATAGGTTAAGTTATTTGTTGGTCACTAGCTGCAATTTCATGTTGGTAAAAAAATCTTTAACTTTTGCAATTCTGTCAAATTTATTTTTCTACATTTGACAGAATTAAGCATATATGTGACTCTACCTCTCTCTCTCTCTCTCTCTCCTGCTCTCTCTCTCTCTCTCTCTCTCTCTCCTGCTATCTCTCTATCTCTCTCCTGCTCTCTCTCTCTCACTCTCTCTCGCTCTCCTGCTCTCTCTCTCCCTCTCTCTCTCTCCCTCAGACCCAGCAACATTCTGTTCTGTCCTCCTTAATCATTTCATCCTTCCATTGTTAAATTCAATTGTCCTCGTCAGTCGCTCTTTGATCACCAAGGAAACGGGTTGGCTGCACTGCACTGTGTTTGGCACGTGCTTGTACCGACTATCGTGTAATCAAACCTGTGTGTGTGTAGGTGTGTGTGTGTCTTTGTGTCTGTGTGTGTGTGTATGTGTCTGTCTTTGTGTCAATGTGTGTGTGCGTGTGTGTCTTTGTGTCAATGTGTCTGTGTGTGTGTGTCTGTCTGTCTTTGTGTCAGTGTGTGTGTGTGTGTGTGTAAAGATAGCTACTGTATGAGTATTATGTTACGTCGGCAACATTATGACACTGACCTGACTAAATACCTGCACACACACACACACACACACACACACACACACACACGCACACACACGCATACACACACACATCGCACACACACACACACACACACACACTACCACAGCAGATGGCTAATGAACGAGCCTGTGTGTGTGCCTACAATACTGTATGTGCAGACAAAAGCACTTCTTGTTACAACTATTTAGCATAGTTCAGTCAGACTCACAGACAGGTGTGTGTGTGCGTGTGTGTATGTTCCACATTCTCAGACATTTTGACTGGGCTCCTCTCAAAGTTCTAACGCACACACACACACACTACAATAAACAACAAGAAAGTGCTACAAACTATTATCTTCAACCAAGCTTCTTCACAGTCATGCTACAATACTATGTGTGTAAGACATAATACAATACTATGTGTGTAAGACATAATAACCGACCTTAATCTAATTCAACTTTTGAGCCTTAAATTACATGTATAATATACGGAATGCCTTGCCCGAGGACACTTCAAAAATCACCAGAAAATCATTTGCTAGGTCATTACAAAAATTATTTCACATGGAATGCTAACAGTCAGGAAGGTACATGTCTCAATTGTTGTTACACACGCACACGCGCACACACACGCACATGCACGCACGCACACACACACTCACCAGAGTCTTTCCATATCAAGCTGATTTCCAGTCGGCCGGAGCGTTTAACCACTTTTGGAACGCAGAAAATAAATCTGCAAATTCTTCTCAGTGTCCTGCCGAATCCTTTGGCTAGGCCCATGGCTTGCATGTACACACACACACACACACACACACACACACATGCACTTACGCACAGAAGACTAATGCCAGATGTGTTTTAGGCCCATATAGGTATAAACGTTGTATTTAAAATCCCAAGAGGCCGCGCTGTCAATCAAATCAAATGTATTTCCCTTCATTTCTGTCTCTTTCCCATCCCTTCTTTGAATGACCACAACTCTATCTTTCTTTCCTCCCTCTCTCTCTCTCTCTCTCTCTCTCTCTCTCTCTCTCTCTCTCTCTTTTGGGGTCACTCTTTCTGTCACTATAGTCCCTCCCCTCACTGTTGTCTCACACCACTGTCTGTGCAGTGTGTGTGTGTGTGTGTGTGTGTGTCCTTTCCTTTGTGGGCTGAACAAACAAATCTTAAACAGACAGCTGCCCCCCTAGCCAAAAAAACACCACACCCCCCACCCACACACACACACACACTAACGTGTTGGCTGTGGTAACCCAATAACACAGGGCATTATCTATTGTCATTGATCTCATTCACAAAAATACATGTGCAAGCACCATGTGGCACATCCAGACCCTTCACTCACAGTAGCTCTACAGTGCGGGCCCTGCAGTACCTATAGCATTCCACTAGGGGGCATGTAGCCCTGTAGGCCAGTCCATACTGCGTGTCCCTCCCTCTCTCTGTGTCTCATGTCTGGCAGGTCTAGAGGTCTCTATATTAAAAAGCATCTTCTGTTGCTCCGCTGGGCTGCTAAACGAAGCTGCCCCCCCCGGTGCAACATTAACCTCGCTTAGACAAAGAGCTGCCCTGATAGAGCTTCTGTTAGTGCCGAGAGAGGGAGGGGGGAGGGAGGGGTTAGGGGGTGAGAGAGGGAGAGAGAGACAGAGAGAGAGGGTGGGAGAGAGAGAGAGAGAGGGTGAGAGAGAGAGAGAGAGAGAGAGATAGGGAGAGAAATAGAGTGAGAGGGTGGGAGAGAGAGAGAGGGAGAGAGAGAGAGAGACAGAGAGGGAGAGAAAGAGAGTGAGAGGGTGGGAGAGAGAGAGAGAGAGGGAGAGAGAGAGACAGATAGGGAGAGAAATAGGGCGAGAGGGTGGGAGAGAGAGAGGGAGAAGGGGTGGGAGAGGGAGAGAGAGAGAGGGGAGAACAGTATGAAAGATTGGATTCGCTTTTCTCCATCTGTTCTTATCCAGCTTCATGTGACAAGACTGAGATGAACCCATTTTGTGACCCACTAGGAAAAAAAGCACCTCTTGTGAGAACAGTGGTTCCCAAACATTTCAGCTCATGAGGCCCAAAACACATTCCAACAAATCTGGAAGAGATTCTAAACGGTGGGCGGTATTGATTCATTGTATTGGCTTAGCTGAATTTTGTTTTTTTGTTTTTGTTTATACAATATTATGCAATATACAAATATGATATTTTTATATATTGCTCATTCTTTTGTAACTTAGTATGTCATTATTATATATAAAAATGTATTCTACTATCTACAATACTGCTCTCTACCCCTCTATCACACACACACACACACGCACACACATGCGCACACACACATGCGCACACACACATGCACACCCTTATAAGTGTGCACAACAAGCACACACACCACACACACACACACACACACACACACTCAACAATTACTCTGCTTATATAATTACAGAATAAACACAAAGCCCAATGTGTAGGCCTGTCTCTCTAGCCCTCTAGTAACAAATAACATTGTGGAATATGACACGCTGTTTTGTCTTTAGTTTGCCTCAGTTTGGCACTGAAACACAAACTGTGTGAAGAAAAACGCTTTTTTTTTTTTTTTTTTTTTTTAATCACCACATGACTTCAGGGATTTAATACAATGCTGTGTCTTGTCTAAACTGCTGGGTAGCTGAGCTGTCCACATAGAGAGGGAGTGTGGCACAAAAGACACCTTGAAAACGTACCTTAAATGCATATCGCACTGTCACAGGAGCAATCGGCACTCCCGTAGACGGTTACCTCAGCAATGGCGTAAGGCCGGCGTTTGTGCCACTGTGGACACCGCGTTAGAGGTGGTTTACAGATCCAAGGAGGTGTGTGTGCATGTGTTTGTGTGTATGCATGTGTGTGTGCGAGAGAGAGAGCGAGAGAGAGAGAGAGAGAGCATGTGTGTCATGCCATTAAACCAGTTTGTCTACATACCAGCTGCATATCTGTGTGCGTGTTTGCACGCCACTGTACTGAATCGCGATACTAAATCAACCGACACCCATTTCTTCATTCCTGGAGGCAGTTTACAGTAATACAGTACAAACTTTTAATTCCTTAAACATTATTTCTTTAATAGACAACCTTTGTCTACGGCAGCCATGTCCCAAATGCTGACAGTCTTTTAAACCACTTGACAAAGACATGTTAACGTGAGGGGAGCTCTCCATTACAACATCTAGATTTTTAATCCACTGTTGGTTAAGCTTGGGTGGCCCTCAAACAAATACTGTAGCTGACCTGAAATCTATTGCTCAAGGACACTTTGTATTGCTTCCACAAGTTTAGGGTGAACAGTCTGGCTACAATCCAAAGACATACATGTCCATCAAGGTTATCGGATTATTGAACATGGTTTACAGTACACAGTTTTATAGCTGCTTCATACTAAGATTGCCTAAAATATGTAACTGCACATACTGTATTTATGGAAGTATTTTAAAGGTATGAAAGATCACCAATAGAGACATTTCTGTCATATTGTGTGACCTCTCTCAGACACAGTTAGACATAACTATTTCAAAAAATGTATAAAAATCCAATTAATTAATTAACGTACAGTATTACATTGATGTCATTGCTTCGTTTCATATTCAATAGCCTATGCATTATACAATACTGATTCGATCCGTTATTGATCTGAACAGACTATGACAGAATTAACGCACTCTGCCCATCTTATAGCCTACCTGCACACGTCCAACTGTCTTGAAAGATGTACTGGCAACACACGTCACACCAGCTTCCCGGCACGCCCGGCAGAAAGCGATGTCCCTCGCCCCTCTCCTCTTTAACCCGTGGGTCCCTCTCGGAGAAGATGGTCCTCACATCGGGGGCTCTGAAGCCCTTCTTCCTGCTTCGCTGGGGTACTCCTTCCTGCCCGCCCATCCCGTCCTCAGCCGGGCTGGCCTCCGGATCGCCTCGTCTCCCAGCGGGGGTCGGCGAAGTCTCAGCTGTTACCTCGGATTTGATTTTGGGGTGCCCACCGTCGCCCCAGGCCGCCTCGAGGCTCTCCAGGCTCGGGGACAGGGGAGGAGCGTGCTTCCGTACCGCTTTCACCACCGCGCCCTTGCTGGAGATCCGTATCCTGGCGCTCGGCGGCGGCAACATTTCGTCCAGAGTTTCCCCCTGCTGCACGAACCCTTGCTCGTCTGAAATGCTCGCCCCGCTCCACATGGACGATCTGTTAACGAGTGCCTGCGCGATCAACGGTGAGTCCACCGCGAAACAAACGCGTCGGGGAGTATTTCCTAGCCTGGTGCATGACGTACACACATTATACGCACAAGCCAACAGCAGTAGCCTGCTCAGTGCGCTCAAACACGGAGACGCGATGTCAGAGCGCAGCCTACCTTATACCAGGTGGGACACACGAGAAGACCAGTAGGCTAGTTGAGTGGTGTTAGCGTAGCATCACACAAGACGTCACTGTCAAATAGGCCTACTCAGAACTCGTTGGAAACAGTGGACAATACGTTTTCGTCCTCCTTGTCTGAATGTGTGCGTGTGTGTTGTCTTTAAGCAAACAGGCAGGGCAACATGTGCGGCGAAACAGGTTGGATTTCATTTCAATTCACCGAATGACCCGATAACTACAGCCAGCGACAACTTGTAGAATGAACAGTGGCATTCAGCCACGTTAGCTGGGTAGACTTTTGCGTTAATGTATGGTCACATTTGGACATACTCAAATACAGTGGTTAGACATTTCCTCTAGAAAGCATAGGCCGCAATAATATTAAACTTTATTTAATATGGGTGTACTCCTGTTTGGTTAAGAGCAGTACATTCAATCCATGCATTCACTGTGAAAAAAATGTAATTACATCACATCAAAACATAATTCATGCTAAAGCATAATATATGTTTCAAGTAGAAAATAAAATATATTTATATACTCTCATAAATTCACATTTCAAATAACCTTTTCAGGTATATTTATAACCAGATTTATTTTGGCTATTACATTGTTCAAATGTAATTCACAGAGTAGCCAAAAAATATACAAAAATATAGAAATATTTTTCTATATATTTTACAAAAATATAGAAATATTTTTGTAATAAAATATAGAAATATTTTTGTAGACAGGCCAGCATGAAGTTAAACTTCTCTCAACACCTACAAAGAGCATATAACAACACCACAACCCATCATTTTGCTATACTGACTTGTCCACCTACACATACAGCACGGTTTACCATTTTATAACACCACTGTTGCCTAAACAGGTCAAAGAAATATTTAACACATTAATAGTACATTAATAGTTTCGTACACAAATGACACTGGATTAAATGGCAAAACAGCCAATGTTTATGTGCATTTCACTCTCCATAATTCCCTGACCATTATTTATATTTAAAAAAATAAATTAAACATGAATATGTCTTGATTTTGTATATCTGCAAAATAGATAAATCTATAATATATCCTATATCTTGTTCTACGATTAAAGCTGTGAAATCATCTGTATGACACTATAACCTTCCAAAACATGGAATGCTGGTATGAGAGGTCAGTGGTTTAGTCACAGAAGCCCTTGGAGCAACACTGTGCCAGTTCCAGTGTCTTAGAGGGCCACTGTCACAAGTGCATAATGGTATAATGAAGGCCAGAGATACAAAACACAGCAGCCCCTCCAACATCATCATTCCCGGGAGAAACACAGTTGAATTATGAATGTGTCTTTAGGGCGTCGGCTGGTTGAGGTCTTCGATCGCTGCCATATCTTCTGCTTTCATTCCACCTCATCATCCTCCTCAGCTCCCAGAGCTTCTACCTGCAGAGAGTTAGAGATGGAAAGGTCAACGATTCATTTAATCTAAACTATCATCTACCAATTGATCCAATCTAATGTAATATTTTGACATGATAAAGTATTGTATATATTGTAGGCTGCGCTCATCTAGAACAGCGTTGTGTATCATATATGGGTACTTCTATATAGGCCATAGACAATGACGACGTTGAAATGCTTTTCCCCGGATTACAAATCACAACCATAAGCTGCCAAAACTTAACCCCCCCCCCCCCCCCCCCCCCTCGTTGACAAGTGAAAAGGGGCGGGGCTTGGGATCTATCAATTATGCTTCATCTTGGCCAGGTCACCGTTGCACATGGGAATAAATGCTCAACCGGCCTACCTGGTTTAATCAAGGTGAAATAAATAAATCAAAGAAAACATGTAAACGGTCCCGCAGTGACATTACCGTCGGTTCCGTGTGTGTGTGTGTGTGTGTGTGAAAAGCAAAACATTTGTATCCCCCTCCTGTGTTGCTTCAGGTGTGTGTGTGTGTGTGAGACATACATATCTCCCCTACTGGGCCACCCAGGTACTGAAGTGTTCCTTCAGGTGTGTGTGTGTGACAGCAAAACATACGTATCCCGCTGCTGCGCTGCGTGTGTTTGTGTGAGAGAGTGCGTGTGTGTGTGAGTGTCTATGTGTGTGAGAGAGACACGCATCTCCCCTGTTGTGCTGCTCAGGTGTGCGTGTGTGTGTGTGTGTGTGTGTGTGAGTGAGACGTACATATCCCCCCTGCTGGGCCACCCAGGTACTGAAGTGTTTCTTCAGGTACTTGGCTCCGAAGCCCACCAGGTGGCTCATGGGACGGCTGTCAGCTGCAGACAGTCGGTAGGTCGCCTGGTGAGAACGGTTTTAGCGTCAGTCTCTTGAACGTACACTAACAAGACTATAGGACAGGCTGCTCGGCGGCCATCTTGGCAGTGCCTCCGAGCAGGGCCCCTATCTAACTGAACAGAAGAGAGCCATGTCACCAGTCAAATCTGATGAAAAACTAAATTTATTGAAACTTTAACTTTGCCTCCAAGTAACATTTAAAAAGCTTTCTGCCCCCAAAAGGTTATGCTAGGGAGACAAATCATTTTTGTAATTACAGTCTTCTCCCATCTCGAGTTTTGTTTAGGATACTTGTCTTGATACTGGTCTGTCTCTTTTATAGGTGTCTGAATATAGGCCCGTTGTGTAAAATATTCACCCCAACCATGCCTACATTTGCCCCTATGGGTGTAAAGATGCATTTGTGGGGTACATGTCTCTCTAATTATTTACTATGGTTGAATTCAGATATCTAGTGGCAATTTTAGAAATTATTTTAGGGGTGCTCAATCACACCTAAATTACATTTCAGCAGCCCTAAAATAAAATAAAAAGTATTGTTATTATTCATTTAGCCCCCTAATGTAAAAATTTGCAAACTTTGCAAAATACATGTATAGAAAAAAATCATTTTAATTGTTGTACAGTAAAATTGGTGATTTAGCTGCCACTGTATACATGTCACATTCTCGAAATGTCTGGTCCAAGTGCGTTTATGTCTTAGTTAATAAACTTTAAAGTTGTTAATGTCAGGACAGTAGTCGCACAACTGCAGCACATTACAAAAATATGTTTTACCTCACATGTCAGGGCAATCTGGGCTTTTGGGGACCCCTGTGGGTCCGGCGAATTGGGGTCAGACAGCCCCAAGCCTATCCTTGTGAGGAAGGTCGTCATGACCCTCTCAAAGAGCCTGTAGTTCCCAAACAGCTCCCTTGCCAGATTGCCATCCTTCAGGACCTGGGGAGCAGAGACCAGCAGTCACGACACTGACACTGGCAACATCCAAGCTCATTGTGGCGTTCAAGACACTTAACATTTCTGACACATGACCCCTAAAAAAAAAAAAAAGTATTTGCCCCATCACTACACTCCCAGATCTCCTGCCTACAGTTTTTATGCGGATTATAATTGCTACTAAATCGCAGTAACAATGGTTTAAAAAGTATATGTCTACAGGTGAGAGAGGTTCTCTCAAACAGAACGAAACACAATTTTCCTCCATGCAAAAGTGATTCAGACCATGACTGTTTTAGCCTATGCTCTACATATGTAAATGTATTACTATCTGAGAATGTGGTGGGTAATTATGGACAATGGTGACACCATGTGGACATATTCTTGTATTACAAGCCTTAAATCTGTGCTAAAAGAGACACAAACTCACACAAGCTTGAGATCTCTGCTGGAACCCGTCAGGTCAGGTCAGTCTTTATTTCTAACATATTCTAAATAGCACATTGGATTTTATTAATAAATATTTAATTTGCAGCGTTTTTGGTAGCCTTTAAGAGACTTTAGTCGTATCTCAGTCAGATCTGTTTCTGCCGTTTGAAGCCTGTTCCGACCCCGTTTTTACCCCTCACTGATCTGTTATTTAAAGAGAATAGCTGTGGAGGTGAAAAAAATGTATATATGTATTTGTTCCAAGCAGTTTACATAAATATATAATGTTAAAATTACTAATGTTCTGGCCTAATATCCTACAATAGACTATTACACACATATGTCTTGTTTACCATTTCTAGTAGCATTAGTCATTCCCTAATTAGCTCCTATATTATCCAGAAAGCTGTTCAATATAAGCTATCATTCCATCATAAAACGAGTTAGAGCTGAAAAACCTCTGCATACATGAGTGATACGCATATTGTTCTGACTTTCGCAGCCTCATCTAGGAAAGTTGTAAAATCAATGTTGAGCTGGAATCGGGTTCGGGCTTCAAAAAGCTATACAGGTGCGGGCTCGGTCCCGGTCAGGTTGAACTTTTCAGGCCCGATTAAAGCACGCACACACACACACACACACACAGTTTGAGGGTTGAGTCAGAAAGCTTGAGAACTGTCTTAGGGGACACAGTGAGCTCAGAAGTGGCACAGTCATTTTGACAGCTTGTGTCCATTTTCCACATCGTGTTGGTACAATGCATTCCTTACCTCCGTATTATGTCTGTCGCCACACTCTCTCAGCAGCAGGCCAACCAATTTCTCAACGTTATCTAGAACACACACACGCACGCACACACACACACACACACACAAATCACATGACAAACGTTTTGCAATGTTTGAGTTTAGTCAACATCTCACTTTCCCAAAAGAAAGAAAGAGAAAACTACCTTCAGGTACATCACACTCTATATCTGAAAGACGGATGGGGATTCCATCAGTTATCTTCACAAGTTTACTGGCCACTTCCTCGATCTCCTGCTCAGTGTCAGCATGTCTGTAATCTGCAATAACAAGCAGCGTTAACGTTTTTACCAGGTCATTTGTAAGCCAGGTGCCAAATATGTAAGATTGGAAGCATTTGTGTGTTGTGTGTCTGTTTTGGTATGTCAGTTAACACTCACCGTCTGTAGTCATACATCTGAAGTGTGCCGTTTGGGGTCCTAAATCCTCCTCCTCTCCATTTTGCATCTGCTCGTCAGCAACATGTGTGCCACATTTAAATAAACGTAGAAACTTATTCACACCATTTTTTTTCTTCTTCTTCTTCTTCTTCTCCTTTTTCTTAGTTTTTTCCGACTTCTCCGGTATCTCCATCTCTCTGGGTGCTGGTGTCAAGGAAGGGGCCGGGTTTCTGGCTGCAGCGTAGTCTGGGATGTCCCTGCCGATCCCGGGCCGTCGCCTTGAGGCATAAGCCCTCATGACTTGATACTCCACCGAGTCGTCTTCCATTCCGCCGTCATCGCTGCTCTCGTCGTTCTTGACAACGACGTGGCCGTTGCTCTGCTCGACGTCCATGGCCGACCCGGTCATCTCTAGCAGGCAAACACAATGTCAAAATACTGGCGAGAACATAACAGCCTACGCCTACTATTCACACGCGAAGTCTCACAGCCTAATTGTTTACCGATCTCACTGAGAAGGGATAACTTAAACCCAGCTCCAGGAAACTTTTTCATTATTTTACCTTATGTTGTTATTTATCATGTACTATCCTATATGTAATATATTGTTTCTTATTTCTAATTTGTATTATTGTTTTAGGCTTATTTAATTTAATTTGACCATTTCATCATTCGTTTCTTAAATGTCTTCAATTGTAAAGCTCTTCTGCATCAAAGTTAATAAAGTGTATTATTATTATTATTAGTAGTAGTAGTATTATTATTATTATTAATAAAAAGCTTCATAAAAAAAAACTTGTAGGCTATGCATACCACTATCAAAGCTGTCAACATGTATCTTTTTAACTGTAATGCTATGCTGATATTCATAAAAACAATATGTGTTTAAGCCTAAAAGCATATAGACTACAGGACTACAATAATAGCCTACTGTAGCATACATGCCCAGTCATGTATCACCCGGAACAACAGTACCGTAGACCTACGTAAAGATTGGGGTGGAGTTTTAATACACACTACACTAAAAGTCCGCAGACGTCTTTGGCGTTTAGACGTGAAAACATAGGCTATTTAAGACAGCGTAAACTACATTCAATCGAAATCAAGCTATGAACAACTTAAAACTATAAGAAAGTTATTCCGAGCCCGTTAGCTTGTTTCGCTCAGTGATATTTTGATTTATTTGGTGAACACATCTAACAGTCTTAACAATGTTATTTGTTGAAGGACTATAATTGCAATAGTAGCCTCTACGTCGGCCAATTGGTTGAATAAATAAAAAACATAAAATATTGGATCAATGATCCATAGGCGTTTAAGATACTATTACAGTATTGCGTGTCTGGACCTAATGTCTGGGTACAGAAAGTATGGTTGTTATCTCCATTACCATACAAGCTTGTCCAAACAATAACACATAATATGCTATGCGTATATCGCGACACATCGGACAAACTACGATTAACTGACAATGATATAATTCATTTTTTGTATAAACCGGACTCGAGGATTCAATATGCAAATGCAATAGGCAACACGATGAAATACTTGACATGACAGCAATAAGCACGATACAAAAAAAACACTTACAGTTTGAATTGGATTTAAATACTTGAGGCTTACCTATTTATTTATCCCTCTGCGAAAAGTTAAGCGGCGATAAGCCGTTTAGTTGACTGGTAATCCCGGCTTGGTTGACCCAGCCTTATTCTCCCAACTTCACACACTGAATGTTGGAGTAGGAAGTTCAGCTCTGGTTTTATGAGTCAGTCGACTCTCTCTCCACCAGTCCTCCTCAACGCGAACGTCCGGTAGTGCATTGCATAGTTTTATATGTTTCAAAACTGAAAATAAATCTTGACGTAGTTGTTTCTCACTGTAAATAATATATTTACTGCGCATGTATTGACATTCCCAGAAATAGATGGGTGTGTGCAGTGCATAAACCCGGTTACCCTTCTACATAAGTGTCTCCCTCTACAGATGGTGTCTATTTTTTATACAGTATTGTAGCAGAAATATTAGAAACATATAGCCTAGGCCTATATGTTTTTGATTGATTTATGAAAACAAATCAAAATAATTTCCTTTAACTAATGTTTCTGTTGTAGGTGAGACAGTATGGATGGTTATCACACTTTTTACTCTTGCCAGTATCTCAGCACCAGTAAATTACAAAATAATAATTTCAGTGTTGGTCCAAAGTTTAAGGTCTTGGATATAGACTAATACTGTTTATATCAGTGTAATGTGTTTTAACGTGAAGTAATAAGACATACAATACTTGGTTGTCACATGGTTGGTTGGTTGTCACATACCTTGGTGTGTATTCCAATGAGATGTGCAACAATAAATTAAGATTTTCTTTTTCATTTAGAGTTATATATATCAATATTTATTTACAGTTAATCCACAGAGGCAGGCATACATATTAAGGTTTTTATTAAAGGCATCAGTCAAGAAATATGAACTATATAATATAACAAAACATTTGTGAATATTGTATTTGTTTATGAATTAGGGTAATCATGTTTAATTTTAGTTGAATTTGACACCCCCTAACACCTGACTGAATGTTCTCTGCAGCTTTCTGTTTGCCCTTTCTCTTAGGATACATGCCATGGGATTTTTCAGTGACCACCAAAGTTACCCGTTTCCCATTCAAGTATGATCTTTATACGAGAGGGAAGAGCGTCCCCTACTAAGGCATCTTGCTCAAGCATGTTTATAGGTCAATGCCGGGGCTCAAACCCACAACCTTCTAGCTGGGTGCGAAACACCCAGACCACTAGATTGCCACCTGTCTCACTGCCTTCAGCTGTACATCAGCTTGCATCTGCTTGTATCGGCATTCTTGCCGTGTGACAACCAACCCCGGTCTCCCCTAAATGGTATGGCAATACATATTTTCCTTGAACACACCTAAAATACAATTTATTAAACTTTTATTCCTATCATGTGTAGGTGCCTAAACACCACACACACACACACACACACACACACACACACGAACACTCACATTTTAAAAAGAGTGCTTGTTTAACAACAATGATGGTGTATTATACATGTTCAATCAAAATATGATTGTGCTATAATAAACAGAAAGCAATCTCCATGTTTTCAGACTGGCTGAGAATTGTTTAATTGTCTGCAAAAAACAAACAGGAAAACCTTCACCAAAAACAATTCAGTTTCTGTAAAAGTTATACAGGGCATCTTCCAATCTTGGAAAGAAACATGTTTTGTACTGTACTTTAGCATAACATTAGCATGGAACTTTAAACAGTAGATGCAGGGCTGGCTTTAAGTCAGGCAAACTCTGGAATGTGTCTGAGGTTTTGACAGGTTTAAAGGAGGGCAGCTACGCAGAAATAGAGCATTGTGGCATAGTTTGTTGAGACCTGAAAATAACTGACTTATTTGTTTTTCAGTGTAAATAAAGAATATATCAACGAGCATGTGTGGAAATTCCCAGCAATACTGTTGATAGTGGATATAGGCTATGGGCATTTACGCTAATTGTGGCAATGCCTTCCTTTAAGGTCATCATCGCTTCAAAAAACACCAGAGTTCAAACAAGAACAAGAATTTTAGAGCTTTAAAAAAAAAAAATTTGATACAAAGAATGTTCAAGAAATCATGTCATCATCAGCAGAAAAACTAAAATACAAAAGCAAAACATTTAAATAAACACCCAACATCTCCAGTCTGAGTTAAAACTCAGATGTTTAAACATTTAAAACCATAATGTAATAATAATTTAATAGCAAGAAAAATTACGATAATCAACTTTTTTTGCCATTTGTAGAGAATACAGTTCCAAGGAGGTATAAGAAAATGCCATGCATAAACAATGCTGACAAGTGACACAGTACAAACCCATGTTTCTACTCATAACCAGCGGTTTAATAAACTGCATGTCATTCAGAATGGGCCTATAGCTTATACCACAGTACATGTATATAAAATTAGATCACCATTCACAGACACTTCAGTGTAAGAACTTCCACACTTTTCTCTATTCCCAAAAACAAACAAACAAAAAAAAACTCCAGTTCCCTTAGCGATATAGAAGCCCTTCATTATTCCAAGGAGTGAAATAGAAGACCGCCAACCCAGCTAGGGACTGCCGTGTTTTCTGTTAGTAACGACAGTAGATGATTTCACTCATCATGAAACAGTTGAGCAACAATTGCCAAATAAGACCTGTGCAAGCCCTTACAACCCTCCAACCCCCTGAACCCCCCCCCCTACCTCAATCTGGGCTAGTTATGTAATCGCTAATGATACGACAATCGGGGCATACGCGCACAGTACGAGAAGAAGATAAATTAAACAAGGCAGTCATGATCCCAACCAGCACAGCAGTAAATATGCACATTCAATACTCCTTGGTGCCAAATGGACGACAATGTTCAAAATATTAATGCAATGTAAACAATATTAGAAGGAACACAAAAATGCATCCATTCGTATTGCATTGAATATGGCTCAGATTTATCCTCTCTGTCAGATGCAATGCAAGCGCACACACGCACATGCATGCACACAAACACACACAAACGCAGAATGTGTAGCCATGGACGCTATATACTGCACAGGGACAGGAGATTTATCTCTGTTCAGTACTGGAGTTTGTCTATAACCTTTGTCCCCAGCTGATATGCAAGAGTACTGTATAACGCACACAAGTGCACACGCACGCACACACACACGCGTGCACACACACACACACACACACACACACACACACACTATCTCTCTGCAGAAGGTCACAGCTAGCTTTCGGGAAAGACAGACTCTCAGCAGGTGTGTCACCAGGAATCACCGTTCAAAACACACAGGCTAACTGATTTCCACCGGGCACATCTCGCGTTCGGACTCCGTCATAGAGCTCTGGTCAATGCAAGTGAACCACCAAAAGCGTCCCATAAGCATCCCAGGAGCGGCTCTCCGCTGGGCTCTGCTAATAATAGGCGGCAGCTCTATTTTTGACGACACTTCTGCAAGCGATCAACGGTCAATCAGATAGAATTTCAGTTTTATTTGTTGTAATGGAAACTCATCGAAAACACAACATTGCGACACACTGCCGGTGGGGCGGGATGCAGTGCAGAGGACGGGGCAAAAACGGATCGCTGACGCGACGGGACAGAGACGCGCCGGTGGAAATCAGACGCAAGGCCTATATAATGACATTAATTTAATAACCAGGACAAGGGTCGATGCTCTTAACACTGTTTGTAACGCTATTACTGTACGAAAAATGTACAAAAATGAATGAAAGGTATTGTGAATGAAATAGCTAATGACTGCTGTTTTGTTTTTAATGTGAGGACCAGCAGATTCTTTTCTGGTGGGATTGTAAAGCAAATTCAATTCAGAACTGTGATGGATCCTCTGTCAGATTTTTTCGAGAATGTCCTTCAATAAAATATGTGTAAATTTGTCATGTTCATGGTTGTTTATACATATATCCTTATACATTTGCCTTTTCAGAAAAAAACAAACAAATGAACTTGTGATTCCTCACACAGACCTCATGTGATCGTTCACCTGAACATCATGTGTTTATTTCTCTGAGGTCAATGTTACGCTTTTAGCTGATAGCTTGTCTTGGAACCACACAACTTCCGTTTGGAGGCACATGGCTTTAAAATGCTTGACCATCACCACTCTAGAATGCTTACAGGCCAAATAACTAAAGAGGATTTGTGAGGACAGACTATAATGTCTAGTCTAAAGTATCAGAGTACTGTCATTGCTGGCTTGGGTTCCAATTAATGTGAAAAGAGAAACACTTCATAAATCATTGTGACAAATATTGTGGCTATTACAGTAGCTGTGATATCAATGTGACAATGCATCAAAGCAATGTCTTTGGCACGATTTGTCCACAAATTTGTACAACAAGTTCCTAATTGTCTGGGCCTGTACTGAATATCACACCAATAATGAGATGGATAATCAAGATATATTCAGAAGTTTTATGTATTTTCATTACTGTAAGTGTGCATTCTAGAAATGCCCCCTTCAGACAAAATGTACAGACCACTCAACACTAGACCCCCGCTAGACTGCTAAACAAAGTGCAACTGCAGCCATGTATCCAACCCGTTATATAATAAATATAATATGAATAAATAATTACAAAATAAATATTTGACTTTTGAAACATTCTCCTCACTGCTCATCTTGAAAAAGGTAACTCCTCTTTATCGTCCCCCTGCCCCTCTCTCCGCCATCTTCTCTTCTGTGGTTCCACTGGTCCAGACACTGGTCGGTCCATCGCCATGGAGACAAATCTCCTCCTCTCTTCCTCTGTCGCCAGAGTCTGCGGACGGAGTGAGCCTGCACATTCACGCACGTGCACGCCTGCGCGTGTGTGTGTCTGTGTGTGTGTGTGTGTGCGGGCGCATGTGTGTTTGTGTGTGTGTGTGTGCAAGTGCGCGTCACACTGCAGTCTCCAGGTCCTCGTGGGGGGGAGGGGCAGTTGGTTGTGCACGAAGGTACAAAGCCAGGTCTGGGTCTCCCTCGGCTTGGGCCTGGTCCGCTGCTGTCCTTCCCTGTTACACACACACACACACACAGACACACGCACACACACACACACACACACACACACGCACACAGACACATACGCACACACACACACGCACACGCAGACACACGCACACGTGCACACACACACACACACACACGCACACAGACACGCACGTACACGCACATACAGACACACACGCACACACACACATAAACGCACACACGCACACACACAGAGATACACACACGCACACACACACAGAGACACGCACACACACACACATCCACACGCATGCACACAGAGACACACACGCACACACGGAAATCTTTATGTAAATGATGTACAAGTTACACACATAAGTAATGCTACATAAAATGTATATGGTTAATGGAGAGCGGGTACCTCGAAATCAATATAAAACCATAGAACATATTTGAATTGAATTTGAATATTTGAACAATTCAAAACAATGTTCAGAATGTAAAATTGGTAGTTTAAATGCGTGTGTATGTGTGTTGTTGCTGTTGTAACCAGACCGGAACAGTTGCACGGCATCCACACTAAACTGTAACTCTCCACCAATGGCTGATGAGTCATGTCGTCCGGGAAGAACTAGGCGTGTCATTAACGAGCATGTTCGTTTTCCTTTCGTTTACCTGGAAGTTGGTTTTCTGGAGCGATGCCCCGGCCTCCACCAGCAAACGACACACGGCGTGTTGCTTCTCTGCGGCGGCTTTGTGCAAAGCAGTGTCTCCCCTACGCACGCACATGCACACACACACAGGACACACACACACACGCACGCACACACACACGCACAATGGCGATCAGATAAACAGTGCGGACACAGAGAGCTCTACTGTACAATACGTAATAATGTGACAGTGGCATACTTCTCTCTGTCTGTCAGATCCAGAAGCACCTTGGACCCTGAAGGAGACACAGAAACAGACAGCTACTGTAAGCATACTGAAATCAGTGGTTTAAAGGTTATTTCGTGATGTGTCTGTGTTTGTGTGATTTCCCTGGGAAGTAGGGCTGTCTAGCGACTAAAAAAATGAATCTAATTAATTACATGCTTTGTGATTAATTAACCTAATGAATCACATTTATCAATATTTGCCTTTTGCTTCCTTACATGTTCCTACTGGTAAATCGAGCCAATGACAGCTACGTAGGCTATAAACTACTGCACTGACAACTTTATAACTCTATATAACTTTATAACTTGATAACCTTATAACTCGAGGGTAACATTGACACTTTTTATTCAGTCCTGGCGGTCATTTGTGTGATGTAAACTGAATATAAAGATCAACAGGAATCATATGGTAAGGCAACATCATTTGTGTAATGCAGTTCCAATGCTATTTATTTCTGTCGCAAAAATAGTCTTCTTCCTCTTCTTCCATTGTGATCTGTAGCATATTCTCGCCTGCAATTTACGGTTGCCACTTGCCATATCTAGCGTTAAATATCGTTGCCTTTATTCCTCCATGGAATTATGAAGTCGTTCTTGACAGCTTCCAAAATAGACGAAGTCGGGTCTTTCTGTCTCCAGTGTCTCCTACTGTAGTGTACGGCCTTTTGACATGAACAGCTGACAAACTGTTGTCTGAATGGAGATGGTCCTTTTCAGATGTAGGCCTATGAGTTCTCCCCTACGGTAGGCCTTGGAAATACTATGTTTGATTTTGATGAGGAGAGGCGCCTGGCTAAAGCGCACAAGAAGGCTACCATCTTGTTTGTGAAGATGATTTTTGCATTGCATCATTCCTACTTGGACGCATCAGCATTCCCTCTTCAATTTTTCATCTTCATGCTTGTATTCTTCCGGTTTCATGCTCTCGGGCTTTGAATTCCCCACAACAGTAGCAACTAAGAGGGGAGGGGTTATCAATATGATCTGCGTTAATCTTTTGGATGAGATATTTTTTATATAATTAATTAATCGACATGAAGCCCTTATTTTGACAGCTCTAGCAGGAAGGGTACAATCTACACAATGCACACACGCACGCACGTACGTACACATACACATACACGCGTACACCATCGTGCACTGCTCACCGTGCTGCAGTATGTGGCTGACCAGCGGGGCGTGTCCACTCTGAGCAGCCAGGTGAAGGGCTGAGCACCCTGCTGGGTCCCTCACTAGCAGACTGACCCCACGACACACACACTCTACCAGCTGGGACACGTACACACACACACATACACAAACACAGGCAAAAAGGGCAGTGTGGTGTAAAAGAGGTAAGCAGTAAGTGTGCGTATGTGTGACACACATGTTCTAGATCATTGGTCCTCAGCCCTGGTCCTGGAGACCCCCTGTCCTACATGCTCATTGGTCATCAGCCCTGGTCCTGGAGACCCCCTGTCCTACATGCTCATTGGTCATCAGCCCTGGTCCTGGAGACCCCCTGTTCTACATGCTCATTGGTCATCAGCCCTGGTCCTGGAGATCCCCTGTTCTACATGCTCATTGGTCATCAGCCCTGGTCCTGGAGACCCCCTGTCCTACATGTTCTAGATCATTTGTCCTCAGCGCTGGTCCTGGAGACCCCCTGCCCTGCATACTCTAGATCAGTGGTCTTCATGTTCCAGATGTCTCCCTGCTTCGACACACTTGATTCAAATGAATGGGTAATTATCAATCTCTGCAGAATCATGTAAACAATGTGGCAAAACTGATCTTACAGGCTCACAAGAACATGAGTATACTGTATGTAGACATGAACACGTGGGGAGACCCACTGTCTCCAATTCTTCTAGTACTTATATATGTGTGTGTGTGTGTGTGTGTGTGTGTGTGCGTGTGTGTGTGTGTGTGTGTGTGTGTGTGTGTGTGCGAGCGTGCATGCGTGCGTGCGCGTGTGCGTGTAGGTGTGTGAGTGGATCTGCGTTTGCGAAGAATATAATGTGTCCTTACCGTCGACAGGTTCCCAGAACCTGCGGCCTTCAGCATTGCTGTGGACACACACGCACGCACGTTCACACGCACGCACACACACACACACACACACGCACACACACAGAGGTCATATGACCGTTGTGCAATAATGGCTTCACCAGCTGTGTGTAGGGGAATATTCTGGTATTTTAGCATAATGTTTTACAAAACAACAGTCCAAGCTCACACGGTTGATATGATGTGATTTTAGTGGCATGGACAATAACGCCTTCCCATTGGGCTCCGTGCTGTCACATGATCGGTAGAGCACGCAGTATTTCCAAACCAGATTTTCCATTTTTTATAGTTTCACTTTAGTCCTATTGTGCTATTGTTTACTGTGGGAGGGGCGGGGGGGGTATTAGAGGTAATGTTTGGCACGCACTTCACTGCTGCATCGGGGTGGGGGTTTGGGGGGGGGGGGTAATGCTTGGCACGCACTTCACTGATGCATCAGATCAACAACCAACATAGCCTGTCCCTAATATCCAAACGATATAATGCATAATGTGGTTGAGGCCTAAACAGCATCAGTAGTTGCATCTTGTTAACTGCTGAATCTATTGCTTTACATGTGTGTCATTTCTTGTTCTGCTGCTTACTGGAATGAAATCCACGTCTATGGTGTTATAACACTGCAGTTGTACAGTGTTGCCTTGCATTAACTCAAATGAGATTGCTGTGTCCGTCACACCCGTTCTAGCCAGACGTCCTTATTGACCCGATTCTGTCGAGCATTATCTCATTCCTTAGCATTGCCGTTATCATGGCTGCACCAGATAACAAAATGCCAAATGCGGAAATGCTCTTGTTTAGCACATAGGCTTTGCACTGGACTATTATGTGTGTGTGTGCATGTGTGTGTGGTTGTGTGAGCCCCACCTTGCTCCTCTGGAGTCAGTGATGTCCTGTAGAGGGAAAACAAACATATTTACCGCACAACTGCTGTAAACTGCTGTAGATGTACTGTATGTATGTGTAGCCTATATTAATTATTATAATGATCTACGCTACAGCACACCGTGCTTCAACGTTTCAAATAAAATCAAATTGGCGTGTCATTGATTGACTGTTAGATGAAAATGTTGACTTGGAAAATCCCTTTCGAATAACTAATACCCAGCTTAGGCATTCCAAGCCTGTGTATCAGCTGACCTGCTATAGCTGTCATATGCTTGGACTATTTTAGCATGTGTGTGTGTGTGTGTTTGGTTCAGAGTCCTGCGTCATTGCTTAGTCATCTCTTACCCAGTTAAAGGCTCAACAACCAGGTCAGGCATACCGGTGGAGTTCCCCTGGCTCCCGTGATCCAGAATAAACACCTCCTCCTGACAGATCTCTGTTACAAAGTGGAGGTGCTCCTGCACGCACACACGCACACACACACGCACGCACGCACGCACGTACACACACACACACCCATAAACCTCCTTCAGCACTCAACCAAAACCAACATCAAAACATGTTTGTGGTTTTGCTCGTTAATTCTTCTTCATTTTTTTCTCAGATATCGCTTTTTGAAATATTGTCTTTTATTATGCCAGGGTACTTTTTGGTAGCCTGTATTTTAGTATCTATTATCTATATTTTATCCTCTACATGGTATATTCTGAATACCAACTGATGGTAATATACATGGTGTATATAATATATACTGTACGTAACTCTTGCTGGTAAGCAATATGTGTCAAGTGGTGTGTTGATATTTCACATTAGAAATAAACAAACGTACTAGCTGAAGACACTGTACCTGAGCCTTGTCGATGCGGTAGAAGCGGTCTGCCGAGGTGGCTGTGGGTTACAGACGACAGTTTGTGACCAGCTAGCTAAAGAGGCGGCTCGTAGCTTGCCAGGCCCCGCGCATGCACACACATGCACAACTGCTGCCCAAATAATAGCACAATATAAAATAACAACTAAATGGATGTAGTTACTTCAACAGAAAGTATAGAGCTATGATTGGTTTAATTTGGATGTAAGCACATCTGAGATGTTATAATTGTGACATTGTTTTCACAAAAACCAGCCTGTAATTCTGAGAATTATTATTTTAAGTGTCTGAATTTCAAGCTCTTTTTAATAGCTGCGATAAGCACATACTCAGTAAGTATACGTATGTTTAAAAGGTTTGCATTCTTGATATGTAATTTATGTCCATTCTTTTTGCTTTCATTTATGAAATGGTCCACAACCCACTTGCAAATGAAACCTTGGGCTCAAGGGGTAATGGGAATGGGAAACATGGTGTATTTTAGGAGTGACACCTGTCACTCACAGTCTAAGAAGCTCCAGTTGGGCGACAGCGTACTAGCAGAGCCTGTCCTTGCTACACCTCTGGCCTCGTCCTGGGGGGGGGGAGAAATAGAGAGGCGAGGAAGGGAGGCAGAGAGAGAGAGAGAGGGGAGAGAGGCAGACAGAGAGAAAAAGAGATGGAGAGAGGAACAGAGAGAGAAACACAGAGAGATAGAGAGAGAGAGAGAGGAGGGATGGAGAGAAAAAGGGAGGAGAGAAAGACAGAGAGACAGGGTTTTAAATAGAAACCATAGATAGCCGTTCATTATTCACAAAGGATAATCCCAGGGGTTTTCTAATTTCCACACCAAGGCAAGAACCTCTAAATAGCATATAGTAACGGCTCTACTACATGAAACGCATAGCTGAATTCTTCTTTTACTGGCTACACTCCTGTTTACCGGCAGCTTGGTTTAACAATACACATTGACAAGTTAATGCTCCATTTCATAGTGTGTACTTCAAGTGTGCAAAAAAAATATAGAAGACGGTTTGAGTTTTATGCTTCTCTGCAGCGTGCATACTCCACTTAGGCGCTGCCGTCATGCCTAGTTCAGCCGGTTCCACTGATTATGACGGATGTATAATGCTGCAACATACGCTACGCGTTCGATGTAGCCATACCATAGTTTCTTGCCAGGTCCTCATTACAAAACGTCCAGTAATTTACATTACTACGATAGTCACGATATACCGTATTGAATTCAGTTACCTTTTTATAAAATGTATAAACATTTTAAAAACAATATTCTTCTGTGTCTTTTATCTTTACAAACGTATTCCTATTTGTATACCAATTTAGTATACCTATTTAATTAACTAGCTATCTGCATCTCAGAGTACAGTAACTAGACAGTGTACAATGTAATGATAATAAACTACACGCAAAGAAATCTGTTTTTGTTTTTGTCAATACAGTATCCTACAGTAGCCTCAGTAAAATGTCCAGGCTTTGCATACCTGGTAGTGCACTCTGTGGCCAACAGATGGCGCTTGGTGTATATCCTATCCAGATACACAGAAAAACACAGGACATAGCAGATTTAAGGTCTAGTTAAGTACTAGCCTTGTGAAACCATGCTGATCTTGTAAGCTCAAATTTAATTTCACAGTGACGCTTTTCCCAAGACGACAACACCAACGAACTTCGTCATTTTTGGTTTCCATGGGCTCTCTGGCTGATTTTAAATCAAACTCACTGGGTGAGATAAAGTTAAGTAGTCGATTTGGCAGTCAAACTGTAGCTCAGGAGATCAGGACGGCAAAGACTAGTCAAACCTTAAGGGACAATGGACAAGACATGATTCAAGAGCATACCTCCTGTAGTCGGTCAATGTAGAGTCTGCAGGTTTCCAAGTCACAGTCCCCTCTCACCACGACAATGCCTACTGGGATGGCTGGAACACACGCACACACGCACACAAGTGAAGACACACGCATACACACACGTTTGCTCACACACACACACACACACACACACACACACACACACGCACACACGCAGAGTTGTAAACACAATTCTGACATTATCATTACCTAGCTTTGTATGGGATGTTCAGAAACAAATCAATACATAAAAACGTGTGCACACACACACACACAAACATACACACACAAACATACACACAAATGCACACACACACACACACACACACACACACACAGTGCTTACAGATGTCCCGCAGGCGTTCCTTGTCGTACTGCAGACTGTCATATTCCTGCAGGCCGATACGATTCACCCTCAGCCTCAGACGATCAGGAACAGCATGAGGACTGCAACAGACACACACACGCACACATAGGCACACGCACACACAGGCACACGCCGTCACAGTCATTCTTACCTCGGAATTCCACTGGCCGTGTGTGTGGAGCGTGTGTGTGGAGCGTGTGTGTGGAGCGTGTGTGATGTGTGAGAAGTGAGAAGGCATCTGGGATGATCTGTTCATTTTATGAATTTAAAAACAGAGTTATATGACAATTCCAGAAAGGACCATGGTGTTGAGTATAATTACATATAATTGGGAGTGAGTAAGACAATGTCAATGTCGGAAAGGCAAAGTCGTTTTTGTTGAACTCGCCAATACAACTGCCTCGCAGCGATACGCTTTTGAAATGCTCCCGGTGGAAGTTGACGCTTGGAGAGGGTGGAACAAACCCGCGTCGGAGCCTGAACCCTGCGCACACGCGTCCGGTGGAATCCCGCCGTAAGACGTGTATTAATGAAATGAACAGTGTGTGTGTGACTGTGTGTGTGCCTGTGTGTGTTCGTGTGTGTGTGTGTGTGGGTGTGTGCGCGTGTGCTGCACAACTGATATGTTCTGTAAGATGGACAACATACATATACATACAGTACATATACGGGACATACTATGTATACTGTACATATATATTGTAACTCTGGAAACGTTAAGAGGCCACAGCATTTAATATACTGTATTTCTATTTACAGTAATGTATATTATTATTATATTGAGAATATTGCAGTGGTCTCTGTATTTTCCAGAGCTACATAAATGTTTATAATGTACAGTATACTATGTATATAATATTTTGCAGTAGTGTTAATGAACAGTATTATGTAACTGAGAGTTATACAGTTACAAAGTTTGGGTTAACTTTAAGTTACTGTTAACAGCCCATCCACTGCCTCGAAAACCTGCCCACACGCAATTACAGAAAATTCGTTTCAAGCAATGCTTTCGCACCCTTGACAGTTAAACCCAATTCATGTTGTAAGCAATTGAAGTGCCTGTCAAGTCACTGCAGAGCAATTTTCAGTTGCATTCACCAGATGGCACTTTCAATTCTTGCAGTATTTGAAAACAAATAAAATGCTGACAAAATCTCATTTTACACTAACATGGCTAAATCGCTGTAGCTATCAAATGAATGCAAATGATTAGCCTTGGTAGAAATTCACATGAGGGAAAGATCATGGGGAAGTTAAGATTATGAAGGCTCTTGGCACACTTGGGCCCAAGGCAGAAGTGCATAGATAGGAAAGCCTCTCTCTGCCTTTGTCTCTCCCCCCCCTCTCTCTCTCTCTCTCTCGCTCTCTCTCTCTCTTGTTAGTGTTAACACAACACTACAGTACAACACAACACACTCCCGTTGTCAGCTTAGCCAACCACAGCCCGTACGCACGTGCCCGCACACACACACACACACACACACACACACACACACACGCCCCCGCACACACACACACACACACACACACACACACACACACACATTCACTCACAGTCACACACAGACACACTCACATACCGATGGCAGGGCCAGCCATGCAAGGTACCATCCAACACACAGCATAAGGTAAG
>JAODUH010006866.1:0-31595 GCA_027564835.1 Typhlichthys subterraneus
TTGTCACCAATACCGATCCAGCTATTTAAGTCAGTATCGGACCGATTTCCGATCTCAGTATCGTATCGGTGCCATCCCTACTTATTAGTCCATTATATTCTCGTTTTCGCGCCAGCATTTAGGGGTGTGACCAGGGTGTGGCCAGTTTCGCTATAAAAGTTAATGTCTGGTTCCATACATTGTTAGTATTGCATTGCTTCACACATCAGCTTTAAATTGTTCATAAATGTTTCAGTTTTTTGACGAGCGGTGCCAAATTGTGTATGCCTGCCGAAATTCCAAAAGGGATTTTATTTTTATGGGCTATATTCCTGCTAAAAAAATATTTAAACTTGTATCCAAGGACATTATGAATGAATTATAATATAGGGCAAAAGGTAAGGTATAATAACGTAAAATACTTTACAGTCATAGGATAAATGCAAAATAGATACTTTATTTATTTTATATGGGGCTTATGGCACTTCTATTGCACAAATGTGCCTTATTGTAACTGAAAAATTCCTGAATCGATATTGGATCGAATCGAAAATAAAATCGATTTGGGACCTTGTGAATCGGAATCGAATTGATTCTTGAAATTAGTGGCGACACCCAGCCCTAGTGCTGAACAACTGATACATAGACCCCTTACATGGTAAATTGACTGCATGTATATATGGTACAGTGCTTTTCTAACCTTCCGGCCACTCAAAGCTCTGTACAGTATAGCCTCGCATTCACCAATTCACACACATACATACACCGATAGTGATTGCTGCCGTGCAAGGTGCGACCAACCACCAGGAGTGGTAGGTTTGGGTGTCTTGCTCAAGAACACCTCGACATTTGGTGAGGAGTTAGCAGGGATCGAACTAGCAACATCTGGGTCTGTCGCCGCGCTCTACCCACTGTCGCTGTTAAGCTTAACAGCACTTTCAAGGAGTGACACTGTTGATTTTAATTGGCTGTTAGCCTTGTCACTCACAAGTTTGTACTGGTTCCGTAATTCCAATACGATGCTAGAGCTGTGCTTTATTTACTCATATCAAATTTTATGTATTAAGCAGTATTTTAAGACAGAGTCGACTACGGTCGACCTGCAAACAACAACATGTCATAAAGTTCCCAACAAATTCCTCAGTGTAAGATTTACGTCCGACTTGGTCACTGAGTTGTGTAGTTGGTCGTTGTGCATGTCAATCAAGATACCTCTCCTGTCAAGTAGGCTGATCTTGACGCACGGTTTGACAGTGCTGCTGTGTCCCAGACTTTATGCAAGTAAAGGTTGGCTTTGCGAGACAAGCAGCACAGTGACAACCTGTCTCCAGCATTCCTTTTTTAGTGTTGTTAGGGAATCTGCACAGAAGTGCGCACAACCACACACACACACACACACGCACGCACACACACACACAGTGCTATTGTGAGTGTGCTGGCCCCTTGGGTCAACCAGGTCAGCTCCAACACACACACACACAGACCAGATACATGTGAAACATCCACGTAATGTGTGAGAATGAGGCATTAGGGGCAGATCTTGATGGGGAGGGGGTTGTCTCTGTTTACAGAAGGTCATCCACTGTTGAGAATGGGCCGTCCCCTGTCAATCATCCTGTCTACAGGACACAGAAAGATATAGCTGGTCCCAAGAATTAAGGCTTTAAAAATGTTAATGGATGGATAACTACACTGCAGTACAAAGTCCAATCAGTCATCATAACCCACTCAAATACAATATATAAATCCTTATAATGGAAATGTAAATAATAAAAAGGTGACCCGAGCATTAGGCAAATGATCACTCAATAAGGCACCTCATTGGAAACACCACTTGAATATGCCTCCTTGACTGACGCAACGCAACCCTTATTCCGTGAGGAAGTTATGGTGAGTTGCTGACTTATGTCTCATCCTCTGATGAGCTACAGGTCCGGACACAGAGCGGCTCCTGTCACCAGTCAACTCTAACTCTATCTAACCCATCATCAGCACTGGGGCAGCTGGGAGCTGAACGACCACATGGCTGATTTCCTCTTCCGCGTCAGAGGTCCCCATGGAAACGGCTAAATGAAAGTCAACCTGGGTAGCACTGCTGGAGGAAGAGAGGAGGCTCCTTAGCCTCCTGGCTAGGCAGAGGGGACTTAAATCACAGGCAACCAATGGCCTGAGGTCATAGGCCAGTGGTCACAGCACAGCTAGAGAATACATGCTGAATATATTCTGGCATCTTTAGAACCTGCCACATGTTTGACTGGGGAATGTTGGAGACGGGAAGAGAAGAGAGAGACAGCTGTTTGGAGCCGACACCAGCCACGCATGAAAACATGCAGCTACTTCATCTGCCTTGTTATGCCTTCGCATCGCATCCAGTGTTTTGCTCAATTCAATTAGCATAACTTAACTGCCTGGCTAGCATCCGCTTTAGCATGTTATTGGGGGGGGGGGTTCAATTCAGATTTTTGACTTTTCATTATTGAGAGCGGTTTAAAGCTCAAGATGTCAACGGTACTGCCGGTCTGCCAGATTCACTTCCTCTACTCAACATGACTGAGGCTTTCACCAGAAACCACCAGCAGCGTCAACATCGCTTTATCTCTTGCACATTTGCTCTTCTATATGTGTAGAGTTTAATTTCAGAATCATTTTCAGATGTGTGACAATCATTTAGACATTTGCATGTAGCCTGACACGCTATGTACATTATACAGATGTGCTAATCATGCTACACAAGATTAGATTAGTGTTTGCCGGATTAAGGATAGAATCAGAACATGCTGGAATGGTAGACTTCTGATTCTCCCTATAAATACTGTGTGAATGTTGTTTCTGCTCTTGTGTATTAAGCACATGGTAGTAGTCATGATGACAAGATGCTGCTGTAACTATTATAATATTGTTTGCTTATGATTACTGGTGTATTAACTATTAACAAATGTACTTCGCTTTGAAAAAAAGCGTCTGCCAAATGCTGCAAAATGTTGTTGTGGTCACTGAGGTCAGATGTGATTGGTCCTACCAGACTGTCTCTTGTCCTGCCTGTTGAGAATGCCATTAATCCTGCGTGACCAGGAGGAGAGAAGGCCTCGCTCTGCTAGTGGCTCTGCCCTCTGTGGCTGTGCCCTCACTGGATCTGTCCTCAGTGGATCTGCCCTCACTGGATCTGTCCTCAGTGGATCTGCCCTCAGTGGATCTGCCCTCGGCATCTCCTTCGTCTGCCAGCTACTTCCAGACGGCTCCGAGGCCGACCTGAAGTAGGGCAGGACGCTCCGCACTGAGCCAGGCTGGGCGGTGGGAAACCTGGGGAGGCTGAGCAGCCTCAGGGAGCCCCCTCCATTCTCTGGGGAGCCGCCCCCACCCAGCCGGAGCCCCCAGCGGCCATCCGTTGGGCTCCAATCGTCCAGGTCCACCGGCGGCTCCAGGGAGGTCGGGGTTGGTGTCCGGTGGTGGTGCCAGCGGTACGAGTCCTCCACACAGTGGGAGTGCCTGGAGGACCTGGGGCCCGGGAACTCCCAGCCTGACGGGCCATTCCACCAGCCGCTCATGGTCCAGCGGAGCCAGAACCGGCCTTCCTGCCCAGAGATGGTTCACCTAGACGGAGGCTTCCGGAATGTCTGAAGTCGGAATCCAAAGCTAGCATGCTTCTCTAACGCAGCCGAACAGCAGTGGTGGTTGTTTCTGCTCTGTTTCTGTGGTCGAGACTGAAAAGATTTTGCTCAACGGCAAAGGGGAAGCGGGAAGTGAGCAGGCAGGCTTCCTCTGGTCCCATCCAATCAGGCGTCAACAGCATTAGACAGTGGCTTACTAAGCCACAAAACCGGAAGAAACATTGCACCCAGTGTCTGTGCTACACTGCGTCATGCAGACATACTGTAGATGTGTTTAGATCAAACATCTAACTGCAGGTGTGAAGGCTGAAGGAGCCAGTTACAACAAGCCAGTTAGATTTGGTCTCAGGTGTGACAACATTTCTGTATTAGAACCAATCGTCTCTCGTCCTCCTACCAGTCAGATTCCAGACACCAAGTGAAACGGAATGTTCAGTTCAGAAGAAATGTCTGTTAAAAATGAGTTTGACGTTGGAAGTGAAAATGGAAGTGAATTTAAATTTAAATTGGAAGTTAAATTCATGCATTTTACAGTCTGAATATTGAGGAACTGAAAATAGAACTGAACGTGTTATCTGGCCCGGGTAGTAAACAGTCAGCCAATTGGCGGTCAGCTGAAGTTTTTTTAAGATGACGACATCAGCGTTCGTCAGCTGGTTCCCACCATTATAAACAACAACTTTGATTGAAAAGGTGTAATCTCTACAGTTTTTTCATAAAGGCAGTGTTTTTCTTCATTAAAAGAACTACATTTACAGACAACAGCATTGAGGGCTTTCGCAGTGGAGAATATGTATGTCTAACTGTCTATGGGAAGACTTTGATTTATCAATTAGTGAAAAAGTTAGGGCTGACAGAGAATCCCTTTGTTTTTTATGAGTCTCACGTTAATAAACAAATAAACAATACACAATTTCAGACAAGGATAAGCAGGCAAATTTATGTATTTATAGTGTTGATAACATCAGTATGGAATTTAAATCAAATTACTTTGTAGAACAACTAGCCTCTGTGGCGTTTTGGAAGGAGCTGGCTCATGGCCTTGTTTGTCTGTGGTTGGTTGCACTGGATAACATTAAGACAGGCTTTTTAGATACATTTGAGCTAGTCTGAAAGCTTGGTGTTCATTGAGATCTCCTTATTGTATTCTTACAATTCAAAAGTATCCCTTACACAAAGATTAGTCTTACAAATGACAGTCACATGAACATACTTTCTGCCTAAACTGTCTATGAATACATTACATTGAATGAATACTAGGGATTGCACCGCTATGGTACTGAGATCGGAAATCAGTCCGATACCGACTTAAATACCTAGATCGGTATCGGTGGCAATTGGACAGTTGTAACCGATCTATGGGGCTTATCCAAATAAATATATTTACATGTGTTTACTGTCAAGCATCAGCAATATCTAACCTATCAGCAGCAGGTTTCTAAAATGCATCTAAGTCCTAAAATAGATATTGGCAGAAATGTACTTCGCAACTAACAACTTAACCACTCAAACTAATGCATATGACAACATTGTAATATTTCCTCATCTATAGCCCATGTTACATTATGTTTTACAGAGTTAGGAAAGCAATGTTCAAGCCTGATGGTTCCTCTTTCTCCATCACAGTCAGACATACAACTGAATTTAACACTGATATTGGATTGGTACTCGGTATCGGCCAATACCCAAAGGGCAGGTATCTGTATCGGTATCGGGACTGAAACATTTGGATCGTGCCATCCCTAATTAATACATTACATTATTACACCCATTCCACTGGTGTGTTAGCTGATGTTATACATGTTGTGATTGGTGAACTAAATATACAGTAGTGAGTAGTCCAATCATGATTTAGGACATTTTATTGAAATGTATTAGCAACACCTTTACGGCAAACAGGTTTGCATTGAGGGGTTCCAGACTGATACACTGGCAATGTCAAGCTATAGAAGCCTGTGAGATCAGGATGGTCTTGTTAGGCTATGTGTGATAACAGCGTTTGTTTACATACTCTGTTTGTATACCTATTAGGGATGTCACGATAGCAGCAATTTAGTAGTGTGTGTGTTGTATATGTATATATATATATATACAATAAAATATTCACATAATAATGAGGCTCTGTTTATGTAGCCTAGCTAAGTACGTTACCAGTTATATAAAGCTCAGTATATCAAGCTCATAACGTTGTATGCTGAGACTGCCATCAAATATAAAGTCAAATGTCATTTCATCTGAGCCTGGGGGATTATCTACAGAATGTGCCATGGATTTGGCTACTGTAATATTGTCTGTACATAGCATGAATGGTATAAGGTCCTATGCTAATTGAAGCCTGAAGTCTGTGGCTTTGTGTGGCCTGCTCGGGGCTCTGCGGAAGTACCACCGGGACCTCTGTGACTTGGTGCCCACACGAGAGTGCTCCTAGGGTGGGTAAACATTCACCGATGTCCCAGTCAGCGCTCCGGAAGGTATCGAAAGCGCGAGGCGAAAAAGTGTTGGTTAAAATGCATTGTAGTAAATTACAGCATACGCACGTGGATGTTTGCAACACAAATATGCGACGTAGTCCTACATATTTTATTCACTTCAAGGCTGATTTTGTTTAACTTTCGCCAGGCGATGTGTTTATCAACGAACCATTGATGTCACATGACAATAGCGGAACTTTTTACTCAGCCGGTAAAGTCTTGATAAAATGGAAACTATTGCTGGAAAGGTCGAAGGCACCGTTTGCATATCTTAAGGTACCGTATTGTTTTTTGTGAATGTATTACTCTCTGATAATCCCCCTGGAGCACAAATTAGCCTGCTGCTTTTTCTTTTAGACGAGTGGCGTAGGCGGCGCACTTCCATGGTACCGTACGTGTGACGTATGATTTCCGGTTCGTACGGTACTGCACAAAAAAAGAGTACTGTCATGTTTTCTACATTTTGGCATCGACTTGGTACCGAAGTATCGGTTCTCGTGACATCCCTAGTCCTCCCCCTGCTGGACAAAGAGCAGAATGGGACCGTGGTCTAGGTGACGCTCGTCCTACACCGCCAGCACCCCACCACGACCCCACCACTACCCCCCTACTCATTCTCCTTCTTCTGAACCAAGTGTTTGGAAGCCTTATGAGTCACGACCGGCCAATCCTATCTATCAGGCCTGGGAGTATCCAACTGGGGCGGGTGGCTCTCAGTTCATGTGGGAAGAGGACGTGTTTATGTTTACCCTTCCTTTGTCCGTCTGGAGACCTGTAGCAACACAAATTGAGGCATTGAAGGCTCACGACCTGGCGCACAATGTAAACCTAATTATGCTCTTTGTCTGGTAATATGGGCAATCAGCTCTTTTATTTCCTTCATTAGCATTTTAGTAGTGTTCTTTATTTATTTAGTGAATGTAGGATCTGTTTATAGTGTTTTGATAGAGTAGCTGTGGGAAGTGCTTCAAAGCAGGTGACTCATACCTTAAAGGTGTAGTCAGCTATTATAAGGTAATTTGTCAAATTCACCAAATATCTCCTCCTTACCGTTCTGTGTGTGCTGAAAAAACAATCCGGTACTTCTACACAGCCCTGGCTCTGTAAATAGGAGCATAAACAAGGTGGCGAACACCACTCAGCAGCAACAATGCCCATGGCTTTGCAATGCGTTTCAACGTGTGGGGCGGAGCTTCTGAGGGATATTGTTTCGATTTTTAGCTCGAGGTTAGCAAGCGTTCTGGAGAATGACACCCTGCCTTAAATTGAGATAATGCGGGCAGACTGTTCTTCTAAACAGAAATATGATATGTTTCTGTGTGGCAGACTGGTGTTGGTTAAGCCCCTGTTAAATGTGCGTCAGGTCAGGCAGGAGGCAGCTGAACATGTAGAGGGATGGATGGACTTAGAGACAATGTGCCTGTTGTATTTCCGGTGAGCTGAAGGGGGCACTGTGGCTCCACTGCTGTGTTGCCGGGCTTATATATGGCACAAGAGGTTTGACACTGGAGAGGCAAGTGATCAAGCTCTGCTTTTCAGATGGAGGAATACAACCCTCTGACACACACACTCACACATAGATATGTCCCTACCCTCTTCTTGTGGCACCCACTACAGTTAAGTTTTCTTTTGGGGGGGGGGGGGGGGGTCTGTTATAGATGAACACTGGACATTTTGATGCTCTCCCACTGCACTGCATGCAGGTATCTTGTATTTCCCAAAGGCCTGGTTGTGAGCCCACAACATACATCTTGAAGTTGAGAAGGCAGAGGAGAAGTGATGAAGCAGACTGTGATGTCGAAGCTCAGTAAAAGGGTTTGGGGATGTCAGAATGAATTAGTAAGTGGTAAAATGAGCTTTAAAATGTATTTTTTTCCCTCTACACCTTTTCTGATTGACGGAACAAGTGTCCTTACGTGCTCGTACATGACGGAGGACAAAGGGTGAAGCGTCAACAAGTCGAATAATATGAAAAGGGGACGGAAAGCGTGGAAGCGATTTTCTGTATTATCTCTCTCTTCGAGGGAAGATGGCGGTTACGACTGGCTCCTTCCCGGCTGCGTGATGGGAGTGTGAAAGGAGAGAATTGAGAGGGTGGGAAATCAACCGCCGACTGCTGCCTGCTTCTCTACACACTCCCTGGGCCGTCTGCTGTGCCTGGTCATCAGCTGGCCCTCCACCGGCCCGCACAATATCCCCCTTTCAGCACACGCTCCCTCCCTCCCTCCCTCCCTCACCTCCCTCACCTCCCTCACCTCCCTCCCCGAGTGTTCTCCTCAGTGCGCCCCTTAATCCTCACTTCTCCGCATGATGCAAACCTCTGCTAAAGAGAGTGAGAGCGGCCTGTCTACATGGCGAAGTGTGTGCCTTAGCAGAAATGCTGATGATGAGGTACTTTACAGGCCCGCGATGCAAAGGCTGTCCATATCGGCCTCCCGTGTATAATGGCTCCTCTAGGTAATGAACAACACGGCGGTACGAATAAGCCAAAGCCTGTAAAGCACTCGCTTTAGATAGGGGATTTGGAAAGGTTATTTGCTTTGAGGGATGTCATTTTCTTATGGCTAAGTTTCTTACGCTAAATTAAATTTGCTTATTTATATGGACGCATCTGGACACGCCATAAATAACTAGTAATGGCTTATTTTCACTTTGAAGAAAATAAAAGCAACTAATATTATACAGTACTGTATTGTATACTGAATGTATAATGCACACATTTTTCTCTTTTCCTGTGCTGTAAGGCTTCAGTGTTTTAGAGGGCTTTAAATGATACATGTTGATTCACCTCTGTGTTTAATGCACACTGTGCCTGGCCATCCTCTGACCCGCCATTGTATGTTTCCAAATATGTTCAAACTTCTACAGAAACTATAGAAAACAAGGTCTGTAGAAAGTTGGATAACAAACATTTAACTTCTATAATTTAATTATTTAGCAAACATTTTTATTGAAGCAATTTGACCTTTTAAAGTTAGTTACTTTAAATATCATATTAACTAACTTAGAATACATTTTTATAAGTGTGAACATAGAGTATTTTCCTGAATAAATCATTAGGTTAGGTGGAGGCGTGTTAAATATATATATATGTATATATGTATATGTATATATGTGTGTGTGTGTATGTATGTATGTATGCATATATGTATGTATATATATATGTATGTATGTATATATATGTATGTATATATGTATGTATGTATGTATGTGTGTGTTATAAAAGAGTAGTTATTTGAAAATGATAGCTGAATGTATTTTTAGAATAATCAAAACCTTGTTTCAACATCTGTCTTAGACACAGCCATTTAATCCAGTTAAATAATTGTATTTGATAGCATATATTTTACTATACCAGTTGTATTAGTGGAGAGCCGAACCTCTACAGCCAAATATGAGTATCTAATTGATTTCCTCATATAATTAAAATATAAAATCCCACCAATCACAGATTTATTACTGTATGAACAACTTTATCACATCACAGAGTAAGGCAGTATAGGGAAGTATGTGAAAATTGCTAAATGTGCAATAGGTAGCAGTTAATCCATTTATCTTTTATCTGTTGAGTTGGAACTGTATTGTTCCATTCTTGTGAGATACTGAAACGGATCATGTGACTTATATTTGTAAAAACAGCTGTAAAATATGACATAATATAAACTATATATCAAGCCATTGCTGTTTAGAATACGCTTTTTGCAGGTTAAACTTTTAATTTAAATTAGACTGTGTAACAATATCCTGGAAACCCCAAGATTGGAACAAATGCTTATTTCCTTGGATTTCACAATAAATAAATGATCAGTAATCTTTTATCATGTGCAATTAAGTTGTGTTAATTAAATATAAACATCATCACATTACTTTGTTTGGATTGTTCCCATCATCACTTAAAAAAATAAAAAAGGCAATAAGTTTTATTGCAATTTTGTCCTCCTGATGAACTCAATCTGTAATAACGTTTTAATTGAACACTGCAAATAGCAGAGTCATACCAAAGAAACCCTCCAGGCAAATACAGTATAGTTAGTCAATCGGTGGCAGTGGGTAAAGTGGCCCTGTTGATGTTAGCCTGGTATATGGTAATGAAGTTTTAACTGGACCTCCTGATGAAATGGATTTCCCTTCTGTTGACACAAGTGATTGTGTGGTTACTGTAGAGCTTAGGGAATGCGGACTCATTATAGCTAAAGGCCCTTGCTCAGTTCAATGATATTAGGCTATATTGGCGATGACAAACGGAAGGTATAGGGAATGTAAAGGCAGTATGATTCTCTAAGGAACGATGGCATTCTTTTGTAGGGTCTTGTACTGTAGCCAGTGCTACATGCAAACTAGAATATTCAAATACATAACATGTTTAATTTGAAATACAGTACTTACATACTGATGTATGCGTTGTATTGCTGTCTGTTTGTTTTGTAATGGACCCTGAGTCTGATATTAAAAGTTGATGATGACATCTTTCAAAACACCATATAGAACAAAGCATGACCAAATAATATTAAAACGGTTGATTTTTAAAAGAATGTATTATACTGTACTGTGTATATGTAAAACATTGTACTAAACATTGTGCAATAAATAATTATTTTGCAACGAGAGATTGTATCACAGGAAATCGCACGGTAAGTGATTTGCAACGAGAACAGAACAAGAGCAGCGTGATGCCTCCTCCTAGCGCTGGTAATGCAACACCAGCAGCAGGGTTCAGAGGGTCTCTATAGACTAGGTACAGACAACCTGATGATTTGTTGTGATGTACAACGGAGGCCAGCTGATTTTAGTAACCTCAAACAAACTGCATTTGTTTAACCTCGCTGGGCTGTGAAGCTATAATGGGATGATGGCTCCTGCCATTAGCATGATGAAATGGACAAATAAGTGACTTTAGTGAAGGCCACACAAGTAAGTGGGGGGAGGGGGCTATGTTGTTAGCCTTTGATGGCGCAGGTGGCTATGGAAACAATTTAATCTCTTTAATAGAATCTTAGTCCCACCTCCATGAACACACAAAGCAGATTAAAGTTCCCGATAAGACGAAGACTACGCAGTCTTTGTGATGGTACAGAATTCCCAATACTGTGGGTGGCTTGGGGTTTTGTCAATTTCAATCAGACATTGGTGAAAAACTCAAAATTTGTGAAGAATGAACAACAGGCAGCCATCAGCTTCATTTTACGTACTTTACTTTGTTCAATACATTTAAACTATTATAATATTGAATTGTGTCTACACCTTGGTGGCACATTAATTTCCACATTTAACAACAAGAGATGAATACAGTACCTTCTACTTAGTAGTAGCATGTATAACCTAGTACATAGTCTAGCTTTGATGTAGAGCTATAGTAACATTGGGTAGGTACTAGCTAGTTAATTATAAACAATTGGCAGATACATTTGTTGCATGGACACAAGGACTCATACAGTACCGGGACAGCAACAACACCCTAAATAAACGTGAGACGTTTTTAAAGCTTCTCCTTATCACTGCCGTGAGATATAATCTAGGTTAGCGGTAGTGCATTACTCTGTTGTATTTCACGGTGACGGTGAAGCTAATTATATCCCAAGCAAGTGGCTGAAACTCGCAGGCGGCCGTAAATAGTCATCCCGCGAATGTCTTTCTCTTTCATTTGACTCTCGCTTTCCTGACAGTCCGCCCGTGAATAGCTGCTGACTTGATTGGTACTGATTTGTACCAATGTAAATTGCTGTAGGAATGTGGAAGAGGAATGAAGGCAGGAATCTCATATTTGTCATGTCTTGGTTATTTATTATTTATTATTATTATTTAGCTCTATGTATTTTTGTCATGCATTGTGACACTGAGGCAAACCCGAAAATGAGGTGGAGAGATGCCGTGTATTTATAGGTGCACTTTGAAAGGCTTCCAGGTGAGAGGAGAAAAGAGGAGGAGGAAGCAGGGGCCTTGAGGAGGTTCTGACAGGCAGGAGGATGCTGTGTATTCTAGGCAGATTTAATTACCCGTGTTTCCAGGATAATCAGACACCACATGGCCGTCCTCCAGCCACCACAGTCCTCAGGGGGTTGTTGATGAAACGCGTCACATTGCGGTGGATGTGGGTGCATTTATCATCCCGCGGTGTGCCTGCTCGTCACTGGAGGAAAACTGAGCTTGCTTAGTTGTTTTCACCAAATAGTCAAAGTCCTTGCAAAAAACACTCAGCTGGGAGATATAATTTTGCATCGAATGTCTGTTCATAATATAATGCACAGCCAACAGCCAGAATAGTTGAGTGCAGCTTTGGCCAGGAACCTTTATACTGCATTTGTGTTTCTAATTAAACGAAATGTGTTGAAAATAAAATATACTGTAGTAGGACACGCATAAATTGCCACCAAGCAGGAAGACATATTTTAGAGGGATACCAGACTTGGTTCCTCTATAGTGTATGACTGAAATACCTCTGGCTAATTCTGGTTAGCTGTTTGACTTGCTGAAGTGGTGCTTTCACACATTAAGTACTATTCGTCTCATATTAATACCATCCAACAAAAGCGGGTTTGGGCACTTTTGTCAATGAGAGAGGCTGTCACCTATCATCATATAAATTAACTTTCACTTATCATACTGTATACCATGTGAATATTACTGCTTTGTGTGTTTTGTATTCAGTTCAGTGGCATACTGCTCAAGATGTATTCTGGCATGGCTAAATCATACTGCGTAAAATAGACATAGTGACTGTACCGTCACCCATTGCTTTATTACAGTAAAATATGGTTTGTATCAATAGTTTGGGTGTTACTAACTAGTTTGGGGAGAGCAATTTGCTGTTATCCAGCTCACTATTGACTGGTTCATGTGATTTCTCACATTATATAATATATAAATCAACCCCAACATACTCAAAATAAGATACATTTGCTATTGATACCGTAACCTATAATTGGGAAAATATACTGCAAGATCTTTCTCATTAACTTCCATTCATTTGGGTGGTGATTTGCTCCATTTTTAACTCCTTTTAACATCATTACTGCATGATACGCACTTTCGCATTGGTCTAAAGTATAGCATTTAACTACAGAACGGTCCTTTGAGTGCATTGCACAATATAAATGTGCAAACAGAAGGTGCCATTGGGGATTCACGAGGTTGCCTAACAGATGATAATTGGTTCCCTGTGTCCGTTATGCCAATATTAGTATTTTTGATGGTGTTCGGCCCCTGATCTAGACACAGTAATTTCAATTTAGAAGAGAACTGAAAAAATGGTGGGCAAATTAATGCCAGCAGTCATTTGGCATTATTCGTCTGTTGTAATTTTTTCCATAGAGTTACTACAATTTACAGTACAATGGAGCACTTTGTTTAAGGATGCTAGTTTCAGGTTTACCCAGGCAAGTTGTAAACATTTAAACTAAAAGGGTTTAATTTATCGCATCCTTTTGCATTATGGCCTAATGTTTCCATTGCTGCTCTTATAAAGGTTGTAAAACCTCACACGCGCACACACACACACACGCACACGCACACGCACACACACACACCATGGCTGCAGCGCTGACATGGTGGCAAGTCTGGCAAACGTAAACACGTAGCCTACTCTTTGCTAAGCCCCTCGCTTAAAGGGCTACTGTCCAATCCTACGTTAGCAACCGCAGACCTGCCAAGCTTTTGGGGTGGGGGGGGTTCGAGGGTTTGCTATGCTATAGGCTCTGTCCACTCCACACTCTCTATGTAATCTGCTCATGATGTGCTGCATTTATTGTGCATTATTTATGAACATAATATTATACATTTTTTAGGACAGTAGATCTTGACATACAAGCTATAGTACTACAGCAGTCAGGTGGCTCAAATGCTGCGGTAAGGGGGCATACTGAAGGTAAAACCCAAGTAAAAACTGTTCTTTTTAAATAATTTCCTTCTACAGTTTATTCACAGTTGAATTAAAAACCCTATTAAAATCCCACCAAATCTACTTGCTAGTCGTCGCGGCAGACGTTCTACCCGCTCTAAGTTATTAATTATTTTCAACAGAATAATTAATTAAAATAACTTTGTAACATGAGGGGTAGAGTTTGAGGATAGATTGTGCACAATTTGCTTCATCACGGACAGATTAAAAAATAATAGTGAAATGCTAAAATGGGTTGCCAAATATACTTGGGCTGGGTCTATGTGTGTGAAACACTGTATGGTAATATCCATGTAAATTAAAACTAATGTCAAATATGGATTCTAATGAAGTTAATTGGTTTCACGAGAATAGTCAAAACATGCGATGCATGATTCTTACTTCGGGTCTGGTGAGTTTGCCCTTTTTCCCTTGATTTTGAAGTAGCCTACCCTTCATTCACAAAACAGACTTGATTACACTCACACTGCATGGTCGAAATAAAGTTATGCGCTTTTATTTCCTTAAACCGTCTTTAGCTTGATAACTGTGTGGATTCAACATCCATCAAGAGTTGCATACATTTTTGGCCAAGATCGTGCATTGGGAAAAAAAGAAGAGAAAAAGCTACAGAACACTGCCGTCTTCCAAGTTTTTAATTGATTTCTATCCTTTGTTGATGTTTGATTATATTTTCGGTTCATTGTGGCAGTCACTTCAATTAACATATTTGCTTTAAATAAAACACCCTGTGTCAGTCTCAACTTTACACTAAATAAAATATTGGTTGTATTGTTGATGATTGATAATTGATAATTAATTTGCATGATGATCGATCAAAATGTTTTCCTGGAATGTGCATCCCTAACACACACATTGTTCATACCATTGTACACTTGAGCAATGGTCTGGATTGGATTGCATTATTTAGGAAATGGGGAAACCACTGTGAGGTGGTGCGGATATGTACAGCGTTTTTTATAACAATTAATTTCAAATTATGTCTTTGATGGTTATGCTAAACCATTACTTAGTATATGTAACCATGAAATAAAATGGCATACTGTGACACCTTTGTCATATCACCCACCTAGGTCTGAAGTGGCCAATATAAAAGTCAAACTTTGAGGCAATTTAAGATGGTCAGAGGTGTTTTCTTGATGGCAATGAATCCAGCCCATGGTGCTTTGACAAGCTAGCCCAGCTGAGAGATAAAGCTGTAACAGTTTTATTTCCAAAAGGAAGTAAAATTGGCCAATGCACTGTTGCACTGGTTGACAAAGGAACAGGCATCAACATCCATTTTAAGACAGATACATGTAAGTGTTTAGCCGCAATAAAACACTTTTAATTTAATGTTGTTGACTGTAGTTTTCCATAGTTTTCATGATTCATTATATTTCCATTCAGGAAGCAGACTGTAACTCCCCATAAAGCGACAATAAACAAGCAAATAAGCTATGTCCAACAGAGAGAGAGAGCAAAATTATGTCTGCACATTCTTAGATGATTTGGCACCCCAAATCATCTAAGAATGCTAGGCTCTTGTGTGTTAATATCACATCCTGATAATTTGTTCAGAGGAGCTTTCTCGAGATGGGTATATCCAAGAATCCATGTGTGTATGTTTCAGGTTTAGAGGTGTTTGAAAACCAAGTAAAGCCATATGCCGCCATGAGGAGTGCAGTACCTCCCTCTAAGAGCTCCATTATGGTAAACTAGTTTTAGAATCAGTCTAAACACCAGCTGGCATCTCAATCACAACCGTCTGCTGCAGAATGTTAACATATTCCAATGTAACACTTTAACTCCATATTTTGTATGACAGTTTGATGGTAAGTTCTGTTTCCATTTGCTTTGTGTAAGTTTGACATGCAGTGGGACATGATCTTTGCCTTTTTTCCAGTCCATAACTCTGCATTGTAAGATACTGTAGTATATTCTCTGAATGTTAAGCCTCCTAGGGATATAGGTTGTAAAAACTAGGGATGTAGAACAATGGAGTCTTTCTATAGAGCTACATCTAAACACAACACCAAGCGACATAGCCTGCATCCTTTTTTCAACCTCTGCTTCTGTCCTGGACTAGTTCTGTAACAGTTCCAATAATAATAATAATAATCTTTATTTGTATACAAATTTAAAGGTGCATAAGGTATTACCCTTATCCTTTTTTTGCTATGTCAGATTACCATTAGCAACATAAGGGGTCTATGACCCTGGTTACAGGAATACAATAAAGATACATAATATTATACTGAAATGACATATGTTAATAAAAGGTTAAAGGAATCAGATGAAAGAAATATAACAGAAATTAAAACCTTATTCTTTTTGTTGCTAGGTCAAAATGTCAGCACCATGCGTATAGCGCTAATCTGGTGGAGGAAGTGCTTATTCCAGTAGCAGTTTAGTTATCAGTACATGCGTTATATGGATGGTTATATCCCCTTGTACCCACTAACCACAGTGTAGGAATCACCAAGACTCCCTTGTACGTATACAGTATGAAGGTGCTATATAGCCTCAGATATACAGACCCTGCATGTATATTCACCAAACAACTATACACTATTAGACTATGCTTGTTCAGTGGGAAACACAGACAACGGGACAATACACTTACTATACGTAATCCGTCTCTGTGATCATCGTTCCAAACGGGTCTGCCACATGTCTATTTACCAACACAACAACATCGGTATGGTGACTGGGCCTCCATTATATTTTTATTTTTAGCAACATAAGGGGTATAAGAATGGTTAAAATAATATAACAATAATACATAATATGATACTGAAATTACATAACAACTAAAATACAATAAGAAATAAAATAAGATAACAGCAGATTTAGATAGATAACAGACATGTTGCATGTGCACCATTTTCTGTAGCAGTTTCAGTGCAGTGCAGAGCAGTGCAGTTACAAGATAGCTAAAAGCTAATTTGAATAGATTAGTTTTAAGGTTTTTTTCAAGATACACTGAGCCGGATTCGCTCGGATAAAGGCTGCATCGCCAAGATTCTTATTGCTCTTACTAGAAACTCTCAATAAACCACTGTCAGATGAGGGTTTATAGTTGACCATTGCTTGAGCGATATAGTTTGGTCCTAGCCCATGTAGGGTCTTATATGTAAGGAGGAGGACCTTAAAATAATTTCTGCATGCTACTGGTAGCCAGTGCAGGTCAGCCAATACTAGAGTAATATGTTTTCTCTTCTTAGTTCTTGCTAAAAGCCTAGCTGCAGAATATTGAATGAGCTTTAGTCTCTCAATAGATTTTTCTGGGATGCCAGTAAACAGCAAATTGCAGTAGTCAAGTCTGCTAGATACAAAAGCATGAATACACCTATTTGATTTAAAAATTATCAAACTTTAGCTATATTTCTAAAATGAAAGGATCATATTTTCACTACCCTGTTGATGTGTGACCTAAAGCTTAGATCTGATTCCAACACAACCCCAAGACTGGTAACCTCTGATTTTAGCCAGGGTGTTAGATTTCCTAGATTAATAGCAAACATTTCTCGTTTTGGAGATACTGTGGGAGGTGCTGCGGGTGTATGGGGTGAGGGGGTCCCTCTTAAAGGCAATCCAATCCCTGTATGTCCGAAGCGAGAGCTGTGTACAGATTCTTGGCAGTAAATCGGACTCGTTTCAGGTGGGGGTTGGTCTCCGCCAGGGCTGCGCTTTGTCACCAATCCTGTTTGTGATATTCATGGCCAGGATATCGAGGCATAGTCATGGTGGAGAGGGGTTGCGGTTCGGTAGCCTGGGGATCTCATCGCTGCTTTTTGCAGATGATGTGGTTCTGATGGCATCATCGGTACATTACCTCCAGCACTAACTGGATCTGTTCGCAGTCAAGTGTGAAGCGGCTGTGATGAGGATTAGCACTAAATCTGAGGCCAACCGATGGAGTGCCTACTCCAGGTAGGGAATGAGTCCTTACCCCAAGTGAAGGAGTTTAAGTACCTCAGAGTCTTGTTCGTGACCCGACTGTGGATAAGCGGATGAAGATGGATGGATGGATTTCTCGTTTTACTTTAGGGCCGACAAGTAGGATTTCAGTTTTGTCCTCATTTAACTTTAAGAAGATTGTAGTATTACTTGCTACATTAGTTAAGTATTACTTAACCATTTATTTATTGCCAAAAGACAATCTGTAATAGATTTTAAAGTTGCAGGATCAATTTGTTCAGAAGAGATGTACAGTTGTGTGTCATCCACGTAACTATGGAAAGATACATTGTGGTGTCTAATGATATCACAGAGTTGTAGCATATAATGTGAAAATTATAACGTGCTAAGGCAACTCCCCAGTGCAACCCAATAAGAAATGTTGTGCTTCTTAGACATGTTCTCCAAGACTGACGCAAAACTGCCTTCCTTTGATGTAGGTTCGAAATGTATTGAACACATTATGAGAGAGACCCACACATTTCCAAGCCGATTTATTAGGATGTCATGATCAGTGGTATCAAATGCTGCATTCAAGTCAAGGAGAATAAGTATTGAGATTTTATTCTGATCAGAGTTAAGCCAGAGGCCATTGATTATTTTGGTGAGAGCAGTTTTAGTGCTGTGATGTGCTCTAAACCCTGATTGAAATTCCTCATGGATATACGGTTTTCTTTAAGAAAAGTGTTTATTTTAACCAAGGCAATCAGGGTTTTCATGGCAATTGATATGCATTGTTGAAACGTGTAAAACATTGTTATTTTTATTAGTTCCAGTTTGTTGGTAATTTAGCCTAAAAGTGCTCTACTACAATATTTATTTAGACATTAGTTTAGCAGCAAAGACAATTTTCTATGTAACGATACAGTAGTGGGGTAATTGCATCCTGAGCAGAGAATGACAGCACACTCCCTCTGTGTGTGTTGTAATCCAAGCTCCTCTGTTCTTTGTTATCATAGCACTTGCACGCATGCATGTTAGTTAGGGGTGTAACTGTTCTGAAACCGCGATACAAACGTCCACGCTTTTGTGTCGCGGTTCCGGAAAACAACCGCAGTCCGCGCGAGTACACAAACAAGCTGCTACAGGTGCAGCCTGTTGAGCTCTCATATATGTTGCTACTGTAATTAAACTACAATTTTCATTTCACATTTAGCTCAACACTAGATTAGAACCACTGAGCCTTTTTATATACACTATACAAACGCATACTGTGTCGTCGTCGTGGGTGAGTTCTTGACGCAGCAGTTTTGGGTGGCTCTTTCACAAAGCAATTTCTGAGTCAAAACAATATCCATAATGTCCGTGAAGATATGGAAACTGTCCAAAACTACCAGGTTATTTTTAATTCAGTCTCTGGCCGCTGTGGGTTTTCCCATCGCAGTAAATCGCTCATTCATCTGCTGACATTATAGAACTCTTGTAGCAATGAAGATACAGTGTTATTCTTGTTTTAATATTCCAAATGGTTGATTTTTTATAAAAGGTGTCTATTTTAAACAAACAATTTCTATTTTCTATGTTAAGGATTAAAGATATAGTGTAATATTGTCCTTAAAAGGGTGTTGTAACTTAATCCGATCTCATATTCTATTTGCTTACCTAGTGCTGGCAACATTGTTGGCTGAGAAGCTGGTGCTATTGTGCCATCTAGTGGAAGAAAGTATAGAACAAAACAAATGTAAGCAAGGCAATTCACAGATTATACCGCTGTTTACCGAAAAAATAAAAAAATAAAACCGAGATATGAATCGAACCGTTGCTCAAATCTAATGTTAGTGCATGTGTGTACACGGCCCATGAAGCATTTGGTTTGGTTTGAGGTTCTAGTGCACTTAGGTTTACATTTAGTGGTATAAAACCACTATTAATTAAACCCAGAAGAACATTTCCTGTCTTTGAAACCAGAGTCATAAATCAAGGTATAAACCAAACCATGTGGGTATGAATTGAGGTATGAACTATCAGTACATTATTGACAATATTGCTGATGATGTACGGTATTTTGAATGATATGCTCAGCTAAAGCAGCTGCAGGTAGTATTTTATTATAGAGCTATGTAACTTGTTTAATTTGTTAGAAGGGCCATAGACATCTGTCAGCTATCAGCAAGTCAAATGTTCTGTGAGAATATCTGTTCTGGATAGCTGCTCTTTATAGCCCCTTCCTCCATAGTATGTAAGTCAATATAGATTTTTCACTGCACCTGAAATTTCTGACTAATCAGTTCCTCTTTTCCCTGATTGGTTTGGTGAATTAACTTTGCCCATCAATTATAGTCAGTTGGCTTCAAAATGGCAGACCCATGTGCTCCGGAGGGATGTAGAAGAGGAGGAGTGGGTGGGTTTTTTGGATTATTTATTTACAAGATATTGCTCTCTTTTATTTTTTTAAATTTTTTTAAATATTTTTTGCTAGCTCTCTCAAATCCTACCTACAAAATTACCTGTTTAATTTTATTAAAATTACCTGCTTTAATTATATATGCGGTGTGAAGGCAGTTACCACCAAAAGCAATGCAGAGTGCTGGTTGAAATGCATTGAAGGACCAAAGCAGCACAATGTCTAACATTAAGGATACTCGCACAGGACGGTTACCTGACACGGGTAGGACATTGCAGGCAGTGGGTTGCCGTTGTGTTTATTAATTATGAAAGTTATTACCATGGACCTATATATTACACAAGGTAATGTCCTGTCTTACTGAAATGTGTAACGTGCCTTTTTAAGTGTTTTTTTTTAGTGTAGAATATGTTGCCATGAGTGATATTGAGTGTCTTTTGCACACAGAGGATAGTCCCGACACATTTACACATTCCCATACAGTGTTTTGATATTCATTCCCTTTCCTAAATCCTGCTTTTTTCTGAGTTGTTCCATTCACAAGTTTATTAAAGTGGCCTGTCCTTGTCTGTAGTTGTTTCCGCGCTAGTCTGAGGCATATTACTCTTGTGACATGCTATGGTATGTCACAAGATTCCTTGTGTCAGGAAGGGGGGAAGAGATACATGTGCCCACATTGTTTTTTAAGCCTTGTTCTTGAGATACTGCACTGAAGGGGTACTGTAGATGGAGAGACCTTGAAAACATAGGTGCTGGGAGATGAATCATCATAAAAGGCAACAGGCCTGTACTTTATCCTGGGAAAAAGTGCCTGAGAGAATGTACCACTCTTCTGTGTAAGATTTACATTCATTTCTTTCTTTTCTTTTCCTCAGGCTAAGCTTTTGAAAATAGGTTTACAGATAAGATATGGTTGGCATTAAAGTCCATATAAGGCAGTGTGTTAAGCTTCTTGTTTTTAATGGAGCTGCGTAAGAATCAAATACATTCAGCCATGCTCAGTCTACCGTACCAGACTAGCTAAGCACATTAGCCTTATAGGCATTAGCAAAAATGTAATATTATTTTTGTACTTTTTATAAAATAAAACTAATCATAATGTGTCATTTTAAAAAGTGTTATAGATCTGATCTAATCTTAAACGCAGGCAATAGTGAAGACTGAGAGGTACCCAGAGGCACACACACTTACACATGCCCGCACAGCATTTTGTCCTATGGTCAGTCAGGTCCGGACTTAATTAGTTACAATTAGCGATAAACATATTCTTCACCCCACTCACCCTTTGATTGCATTATTATTGCATAAAGGCAAGATAGACGGTGACATATGTGCTTTTTCAATAAGACAAGTTTCTGGGTCTATGGCCATGTTTCCCAAGCGCATATTACATGAGTCACACAACTGAAACAGTAAAAAACTCTTTCATTAACAGTACATGTACTGTACTTTATGTTGTGCATTGGTTTTTCAGTTAGGAATTGTCAGAATATAGTACTGTTTTAATATTTAACTTTCACTGTCAGTTTCTTGTAGGACTGTACAATATAGGTATAATGTATTGTAATGTAGGTTTATTGAGTACTGACAAAACCGACACATCGGCTCACAAGCAAAACACATTTATATGTTGTGAAACACAGATAAAATGCCTATTCTCACCTTGGCAGTGTTAATAAAACCATTTGTTGAAGCTGTGGTGGAACAATGGGAGATTTTACCCATTCATTTATTCATTTATGACTCCTCAGTCAGGGCAACAGCAAGAGGCCAGAAGGCAAAAGATGAATACCTGATATAGCTACACTCCCCAGACATTACTAAACGCGCAAACTGGCAGTTTATAGCTACCTCTCAATGTAGCCTGCATGTTTTATAGATGAGGAGAACCTCACTAACTGTCGGAGAATGAAAGCACTTCTCAGGGTGGTACCATAATGGCTTCTCAGTAAAATGAGCCAAGCCTTTATCGTGTTTATCATTGCACATTTCACCAACTTTCTTTTACTGCCCCTAAAGGAGATGGTAAGAACGGCTTTTATTTCATTTAGCCAGTACATCAGATTGACAATTATCAATACTAATAAGTACTGCTCTGCCTTTGGATATTTGTTTATTTGTTTTGTTTGCAATCTTGCTTTTAATTGTGGTGCTTGACATGCCGGATGTTGTTAATGAACTGTGTATCATAATGTTCAATACTAGGGATGCACCGATAGGGAGGAAGTAGATCGGAATAGGCCGATTTTCACTCAAAATACAAGATCTGTGGTAGTCCGATTTTTCTTTTCTAACGAAGCGGTGCGGGAAGGGCAGGAATCAAGCACAGGTTTGTAGGTAAGGTTAGTATTTTAATGAAAGTAAAGCAACACCACTCACCACAACAACGAACAGGAAACAATAACCGACAAGGAACAAAAGGCAAGCCCCAACCTATATACCCACACAGAACCCACAGGTGCAAACAATAAACAGTCAACGTGAACACCGTGAAACAGGGAGCGCTGGGGAAGTGAACGTCTGGTAACCTGAGGCGGGAGCACGCAGGCCCCGGTAACGGTGGGGGAGGGGGTGAGTCGCCCTTTGGCGGCGCGGCCCTGAACACCTTACACCTTCCTAATGGCCGATATGGATAACGGATCTTTGTTGTCAATTAAATGTCTGTCGCGGACAGGTTAGAGAGACATTGCTTTCTTTATATTAATGTAACGAGGAGACCGTTTAACCTAACGAAAATCTGTAAAAACTGACGTATTTGACAAACCTAAAGCTTTTTGACTGTCCTTGACCTATCCAAGATGGCCAAGATTAGCCACGATTATATATTATTTAGTTGTATACATTAGCTAGTGATGTGTGTTTATTCTACAACATAACCAGTTGTGTATATTTTAGAATAAACACACACCACTAGCTAATGTGTAAAACTAAATATGAATGTGAGTATTTTAATAAAATGTTTAGTTAAATTCAAGTAGCAATATAATAAAGAATCCATATCTTTATAAGATTATATCCTTCATTATTTTGATGTATAGCAAAGGTATGGCATTAAATTGAATTCAAAGTGGTATTAAAAAGGTCTTAAAAAGTCTTAAATGTAACTTTGAGAACCCTGGGCGTACCCTGAATATATCTAAAAATTATACAATCCAGATCGGTGCATCACTATTGAATAACATTTGTATTGATTGCTATGTCCACTGTGTGTCTAAGACAATATAACATATAACTTACTATGGGAACCATTGCAAATAAGCTGTAGCAATAGATGGATCATTGGATAGACTCATCGAAAATCTTATTTGGAAAATAACTGGCAACATTAGTGACTTAAAAGATAGAAGAAAATCATGATGAAATGCTTCACTGTACCTGCTCCTAATATATATATACTGTTATTGTTTTTTTAATGAGGCATTTGTTTGACTATATCCTGCAAGAAAGGAAACTTGCCTGCAATTGCATATAAGCCTAATTATTTCAGTTTGTGATTAAAGATGCTAGATATGATATGGATCCAATCATCAGAAGGCAGATAATCGGTACAATGCTCTAACATTACATTGTTCAGACTTCCTGCTGAACTGAACTTGTCAGGAGTGTGAAGCAGTCTTTTCAACACAACTCCACATCTTTCCCTGGGCGTCAGTGTGAAGCACGCAGTGCGTTAAGATGGAGGGTTTTGATTCACACCAGGCCTGTGCCGCTTTCTGAGTCAGAAGGGGCAGGTGTCACATGGCGAGAACACAAAGAGGAGGGCTGCCGGCAGTTATGCCTTTCCTTTGCACAAATGCCCTCCTCCATCGCTCTGCCAGCCCTCCACCTCTCCCTTCCACGGCAGAAACCCGATAGCCACCTCCACGGCACTCCTCGACGTCTCGACACCTTCCCAGGGTAGAAAAATTCTTCTCACCAGCAGGGACCTCGGGAAGTTGACCCGGTTGCGCAGGTCATCACTCTGGGACAAAGAGATTGTTATCTGGCCGCCGGGCCTTTACTCACCCACCTCCACGCGCTGCTCCTTGGACAGTGAACGATGACTTCTCTGAAACCTAATATCGGTGATATCATCAAGGTGCTTCTTTAACCCCCACCTCTCAGGCTCCACATTGGGACTGGTAAAAAATATACCACCACCAGGCTCTGGACGGTGGATGCCTCCAGCGAGTAATGGACAGTTTGGTGCCATTAAGGTGTAAGACAAGACGGAATGACGGCAAACTGCAGGGAGGGAATGAGAGGAGCTTAATGCTCCATAACTCATTTTCCTCCTTTCTTCCACCAATAATTCAATACTAGAGAGAAATTACAAACTACCCTTCAGCTCAGTCCATTATGTTTTCTTAGTTCACATTTAGTTCTCTCATAGTCCTTCAAATAAAGATTAAACTACTGTACACCTCTATTAATACATATTCTATTGATATAGAGTTTCTGTGGCTAGCCCTGCATTTGCATGCACAAGAGAAGACACGAGAGGTTAGAATGGAGGCAATGGTCATATATTCAAAAGAGATCATAAATGATTGGCAATTGTAAAAACCCCTCCGGTAGATATGACCTCTCTTATATTTCTTACCATTTGCATTTTCAAAACAACTTTGATCAACTCTTGATGGATAATATTCACCGATGATATCCCAACACACACACACACACACACACACACACTATTTGATTTAAACGCCTAAAATGAAGCAAATATCATCTAATTACACTGTGCTTCAGTTTGGCTCAACTATGCACCGCTTCACATTTATATTCAGTCTCTCAGAGTGTATTCATAAAGTTTTCATGAGGGGTGAATTAACTTGATCCGTAAATGCTTTAGCTATAATAGATCTTACTGTGGCTGTCAATATACATCAAAGGCACAAACAGAGGAGATGTCTGTACTATGCGCTAAACTCCCAAATAACTAATGAGAGAGATTCTCAAAGATATTGTTATTGTATTCCACTCCTCAGACTCATTATCAGATGTGTAGATTGGATATTTGCATAATGTACCAAAATGCTGAGTAAGCGAGTTAACGAGCTTAAGTCAGATCAATTTACCGGAGTCTCTAACTAATAATTCAACAACGGTAGTATAAAAAAAAATAAAGAATCCAATACCTTATCTTCTAGTCCATCACCCATGTTCTCAAAGTGTTCGACAATTATCCATCCTTCTTATCGACCAAGAATCAATATTTCACATTCAAAAGCTGACAGCTTCTGTTTGTCTGAGTGATTGGTCATTTGAGTCAAAAGAACATCCAATTAAGATATCTGCCCTAATGACACAGTCACATAAAGCTATTCTAGATTGTGCATACTTACCAAATGACATGTCATTATGACAACGGTTGGTTTATTAATGACTAGTCTAATCTCTATGTATACCACCCACATCTGTGGTCTAATGCTATATGTTGTGGAAGGTGATGGCAGATTTTTATCTTACAGCTAACAAGTGAACGCAATAGTGAAGGAATGATTGTTTTACTCGATTTTGTATGTAATCAATATCTGGGAATTCAAGGGTTATTACCACTCAACCAGACACAAAATGTATTATAATAAATGCCCTTTCTGTTCTTCTCTATTGTATTAAAACACTGTAAGTAAGTAAATTAATAAAAAAGAAAGTGAAGCTATAATATTTTTGTATTGGTGAGGGTGTACATCAAAAACATGATTTCTCTCTCCAAGATGTTTTTGAGATGGAGGGAGAAAAGGCTTCTGGACTCTGGAAGCTAACCTCAGCTGTCTTTTGTGCATGGCAGGGTTTGACATTGGGGGAGCCTCTATTCCCTCATAATGAACACGGCTGTCTCATTTGGTCACAGGCCAGAGGTGGTGTGGCGGTACCGCTAGTGTGTTTCATTAACCGGGGTGGGTAGCCAAATTTCAGGTCTCTGATGGACTGTGACATAAAGGGACACATTTTCCTTTTGGACTACGCTGAGTTGGAACTCTGTGGAACTAAGCTGCTGTTAGTGCAGATGGGGTTTGTCCACAACAGATTACCACTCCCTCACCGGACTGCCTATTGCCTTTGAACAATAATTTTTTGAACAATTATTTAATAAGCAATAAAGCGGAATTCTTCACTGCACCATGACATCGCATGCATGGCCTCTGTTGTCCACAATCAGACAGTGCTTTTCAGATGGCAGAAATACAAAGTGAAAGGAGGGGGTAACATTCAAGTAGTATCAGCTAAGCCCTTTTCAGTAAAAAAATGGAACTGCAGAAATGTAAGGCAACACGCAGAAAACCTGCATTAACTCATCCTTGCACTCTCCACCCATCTGCATTCAGGACATTTGACACATGGCTAATCATTGCTAAATGCATTAGGTAACGATTAAAGCCTCATTGTACACCATCTGACATGAAGTCCTGTTTGGTTGTGTTCTTCTGTTACACCCCATCAAACAAAAGCAGACGGTGGAACGCGGTCAGAGTTGAGCTTTTCCAAGATTTCCAGATGGCTAAAATCTTCCCAGCTTTAGGGGTTAAACACCTCCTTTATTGTCATAAGTGCTCTAAGGCTAACGTGTGATTTACATAACACAGCTAGTGGCAGTACAACTGGGTTGCAGAGGAGATGAATGTTCGTTAGGACTTTGTGCTTTGAGCTCATCTTTGCATCACTCCTTCTCTGTCTTTGTTTGTGGAGCCATATGGCAGGGCTGAAGCATCTGAACTATATCAGGAGAATGGGATGCGCTGGGGAGTATTTGCAGCCTGTCCAAATACCACCTTCTAGCGAGCTGGAGGTGGGGAGCAGCATTCTGACCACATTCCTCCGAGAATTCTGGGAAAACTACTGCTCTTTGCCATGGAGTAAGGCGCGGAAGGTTGAGCAGCTCCGAGCTCCGAACTGGGAGGGGTTAGGGGGAGTCAAAGAGAGCTTGAATAGACTTTTTACACACGCGGGCTTAAATAAAAGACGTGGAGGGTTTCATGGGAGCTCCTCCACACTGAGCGGTCCAGTGCTTCTCGCTGCAGCCCCCTGTCACTCACATGGCAGAGCAGCCCCGATAGACAGCTGGGCCCTGGCCGCACCAGTAGCTGGGAATGAGATGGGCTGTGAAAGAGATGGGCTGAGCTGGAGTCACGCTGCAGCACAGGGAAGAAAGGGGAGATGAGCACAAGAGTCAGAGGATTTGTCCGAGTAGCCATTAAGAGCAATTGAACCTCAGTTTTGTCAATATTCATGACTAGTGGTGTAAGCCTAAAGCGTCTGGAGTGACAAGGTCTGACATGTGAACACTGTTCTGGTTGAGTATTGGTGACATTAGAGGGGATTCCAACATAGTGCATACTGCATTATATCGCAGGAACACCCACTGACTTGACTGTGTATAGTGTTTGCAGAGAATCCAAGCCAATGTCAAATACATAGATGACAAACCAGAACACTGATTATGCAATAGCATAGGCTTTTAAACATTCATATAACGCTGTGTTTCATATGTACTGTCCTTACTTTTTCAACGTTGAGTATGTGTCTCATACTGCTTGAGAGTAGCACTATTGACTGGTTCTCCAACCAGATGATGTCTGAGTACCACTCACACTATACCATGTATATACATTGTGTTTCCCCAACCTACCTGTCAGTGTGGCGATCAGCTGTGTTGTGTAGAAACATTCATTGCGGTTGGGTGATGGGGCCAGCGGTTCTGCTTATCCCTTTGATCAAAAGGAAACCCCAGGGAACGCTTGAAATGACGTTGGGGGAGGGGGGTATCTATCATGGAACACATACATCGATTCAATTTAGCCCTGACGATTGTCAGTCTATCCTAGCAGTGCACAAGTGTGAGCAGTGGAAGGTTGTCAGGAAAGGTCCCTGACTGGTGAATTAAATAACTGTTTCATGAATTTTAAGCAGCTTGCTGTTTGTCTTCCCTCCCTTTCTAAAAGACCAAAGGTGTAGAAAACCCATACAGGCCGATAAATCTGCATACATTTGCATTCACTCGTCAACATGTTAATTTGCTTCCACCTCTTGCAGTATGGGTGCGTTTACAATGGTGCCACTATAGCATGCCATTCTGTTCCATTAATTTCAGCTCTTCTGACATGTGAAGGATAATGAAATCTTTATACTACTATATTGCTACTATTTCCACAGCTACATTATTATTCCAAAAATGTTCCATGCTTTATTTGATCATTTCTAAGCAGAAATTAATCAAAGTTGCTTCCTGTTGATAATTGTAAATGCATACAATTCGTTATGATCCTGGGACTTTGAGACTAGTACAGTCTTGTCAATGCTAATGAGTCTTTCCCTTGGTACAAATACATTTGTTTCTCACTGAACAACAGACTCTACTGAGACATGTGTGTTATTTATGCCAATAGCCTCTTCTATGTATTTTTTTACCCATGTTTTAATTCTTAGGAGACTACCTTCTTTTTTACGTAGTGGTTTCTTTCCCACTTTGAGAAAATAAGAACCAAGACATCTACTGTATAAGACATTCTAAAGTGCCTGAGATCACTTGCATTAATTGCATGCACTGCATTAATTACTGTGTGAGTAGACCTAAACTCGGTTACCAACTGTCACATCTGAGTGCTACATCACCATAGGCCCACGGCCTACGACATGTTGCGTATCAAATTACAAAATACTCCGTTCTCGCAGCACTACTATGAGCAGCCCTTTATCAAAGAACACCTGAAATCTCCCATCGCACTGATTTCCACTTTATTACATGTTGTGGGGGCAGGTGTGGTCAAGGAGCATTCATTTTAGCACTCACTTTAATGTTATGAACTAGAAAGAGTAGACATGTTTCAGTTGTTTTGTTATTTTCTTAAGATTAACTTTTTATGAGTGTCTCAACGGTGAAATTGAAATGAGATCAGCCAAAATACATTTCAGGGTATTCCTGTTGGTAGATTTGATCTACGGACCCCTGTCATGTGCCATAGGGCTACAGGGAAAGTTTGAGTTGCATCCACAACATGTCTTACTGTTATTGGGTAATGGCTTGAGACAGGTCTTATTGACCTGCACAACTGATGCGGAGGTTTTAATTTTGCACCTTGCCAAAAACTCACAAATTACTTATCACCGGGGACCTCATCTCTATTTGAGCGACACTCCAATAATACATTTGAGTGAAACTAAAGTCGCTTTATTGAACCGTGGGTTAATTTAGCAGCAAAATGTTGACAGAACCAGTGACCTGAAGGCTGAATAAATTCCATCATTTTCCACAGGATTAATATCCAGTGACATGCTGAGCAGTTATCCAGAGATGGACCAAAGTCTCTTTTGTGTCTTTTGACCTTAACTCTCTCATACAGTGAACTTGATACATGGCCCATAATTTACATGGCGACGTGCATTAAGTGGTATCTAGAGAAACATTTATATACAAATATTAAATACCTGTAGTCCCAAGTAGGGATGGGACGATATATGATATTATAGTTTATTGCGATAAAAATCTGCCGATAATCGTTTCGTTGTGAATGTCCATTATCGTGATAATCATAAATATTAATATTTTCAGTGACTTGACAAAAGCTAGTCTAGTTCACTTGTCTGTCCAATTGTATTGATAAATACTAACTTATGTATTAGCCTGCATCTTTCCAGTCAATAACCACTATGGCTGAAGACATGGCTTGCCCATTGTGTCCTCCACATAATAAAGATTAATCACATTTTTGGAAATATTGGTTTCAAAACTAAATGAATCACACAAAAAAGATAAGCATGTATGTCATGATACAATAGAAATGTTTGTTTCTTAAGAAAATGTAAGATAAAGTGATTCCAGTATATTTTATTGCCATTTCAAAATAATGTGATAATAGCATTTATCGCAATTATTTTGGCCAGGATAATCGTGATATTAATTTTTCATATCGTCCCATGCCTAGTCCCAAGTAAAAGCTAGTACAGTATAGCCACTCACATTGCCCATGTGTCATTATGCAACGTTTCGTTTGAAAGCAGAAGTGACACAACTAGAAAAGCCACTGAAAAAAAAAAGAAAATACTTCCACAGATGCTTTAGAATTTTAGAAGGACTAAGAACTTCTAAGAATAGAAGAACTTTGACTTCTTCTATTCTATCTATAATCCTAGATGCAGAACCTTTTTCAATGGTGAGCTTCATTTAATTTTTCTTTTAGTCTTGAACTAGGCTTAATCCATGTCTGTGAAAGAAGCCAGACTATATAAACAATGGTCTCCATCTTGTCTAGATGGGATGTCATTCAACAAAACATTTGTAATATTGAAACTAGAAGAAAATACTTCCATAGATGCTTTAGAATTTTAGAAGGACTAAGAACTAGGCGGGCCATATATCAATCTAGAAACTGAATATTTGACTACTTCTACTGCCTTTTGTGCAATAGACAAGAGAGTCAGTAGGTGGAAATCAACGCGTCTTGTCACGTCAGGCATACAGTAGTATCTATAGAAGGCCTTTGTGGACAGTCTCTGGAGGAAACTTGCCAGGCTTCTCAGGCGTTTGTGCTGCCCGATCACATTACCTGACTCTGCTAATATCAGCCTTAATCAGCAGGTCGAGCACAACCACACACTACGCTCATTCTATGACTCCTGTCTTTGGTTCTAGAATTATTTATAGATGTTCCTCTCTGCCATTGTTTTCCCTACAAATGCTATGACCCAGTGTGACCCACTCCTTAAGGTATCCTACAATACTGTGCAGTACCACTGGACCAAGGGAAATTAGTTTAGGGCTGTTGCGATAACCGCAAAATTGGAATACCGCGGTGTTGCTAACCCAACCGCAGGCCGTGGAAAGCAACCGCCGGTACCGCAAACCGCAATGTTTACATTTTATTTTTTTCCTGAGGCTAGCCCATCGAACATGACGTCTGATCTAGGGCGTCTGCGCTATCTAAGCACAAATTCCCCCAGCCCCATATTAGCCGGTTGTAGCTTCTTATAATACCGTATTGGTCCGAATATAGGACGACCCTGAATATAAGACGACCCCCCCCCTTTTCAATAATAATTTTTGTAAAAACACATATTTATTTGTAAAAATGTAATTATACTAAAAATACATTGAATAAAACTTGCTGTACCGTTTTTGAACATTCTTCTACCATCCGACGCTATCTTTTAAATCGGTGGTTACATTTAGCTCTTTGGCGATTTGCAATGCCTTAAGTTGAATGACCGCTCTGGGAATTCCTTCATTCAGTTTTTCAGTCATGTATTTACACACTCCCCTGTCAATCTCTTGGAAGCGTCCGCTTTTGGGAACACGGTAAAACTGTTTGCATTTCTAAGTCGGTCTTTTTGCGCTCTCCATCTTTTGAACATTGCATTCAGTGACACCATATTTCTTG
>JAODUH010006875.1:0-31592 GCA_027564835.1 Typhlichthys subterraneus
TAGGGGTGATAAGACCTAGGTAAGCAAAAATATACCCGGGAAAAACAACAGTGATAACGTCACTATTATATGTACTTATTATACTTGTATCTATTTAGAGATGCACAAAATCTTTTCGGGACCCACTCACTCCCACTCAGTGACCCACCTGTTGGACCTGACCCACAGTTTGAAAACCGCTCTAGAAGGTCATGTGTTTTAAAAGGGAAAAACAAATGCTGAGGGTTAGGGTTAGGGTTGCTAAAGAATTCAATACACAGATACAATTTTTTTGTAATTTACCATGTTAACATCAAAAGAATGTGGATGGACCTTGCCCACTGTTTCCTATCATGATGTAATGTCAAACACAGCATGTCGAAAATAGACTGCGCTCTAAAGCTCTAATTTTGTTGGATTCAAAGTGTATTTTTACGTCAAACTTAAAGTCTTCAAAATGTCTTTGCACAGTCCATAGAGTTGAGGAATTATCCCTTCTAAGCCCCAATGCACCTGTTCAAAGTTCAGACAAGATCAATGTAGCTATGTCATTGATCTCAGACGGCACAAAAGGGAAAAGGGGTAAGTAAATAATAAATGAGACACTCATGCCCTATATGCTGTATCAAACTAACTGTTACTAACAGGTAATTTCAGTAAATGTGATAAGGCTCATCATTACACAGCAATATAAATCGTATCCGTTTTACCCTTCTGTCAGAACAAGAACAGGAACGATAATAATACACTGAATGTCCCGACCACAGCAGACAGACATGCCCAGTCTTTTCTCTGGCCATCTCCAAAAAGAATATGATCTAATCATTACCACAGGATAAATATCATTTGTATTATCTAGGCAAAGGATTATTCATGTTAGGCAACATCCAAGAAGCAAATGTATTAAAAATGTCTTAAAATGTACAGTACTATGGCTTTTTTGCAGAGAAGTGTGAGCAGATTGCATAATAGCAACATTACAACAACAACAATAACAACCTGGATGACTTTGCAGTCCAGAGGTCACGATGTCTACCAAAGGTTATCTAGACTACTTTGTCTCATTTTCTCAGTTTCATTGCTTGGTGTTGGTGATGGTAACAATAGGTTCAAACATCCACCTCATCTTCTCATTTACCATTGATAGGAGGTTAATTTCTACCATGCCATTTTATAGATCACCAACGTGCTAAAATGAAGTCAAGAGCCATTCATGACATTACCTTCTCAATGGTCTGCAGAGTCAATTGCTCTTTTAGATTAGGATGGTATCATGAGGCTAGGCTAATGCCCATAATTTCAAGATCCTAAGCACTTTGGAGAAAGCCTCTATAGTAGTCTTGACACGATTATACAAATGCATGAATTAAGGCCTCTGCATCACTCAGCAACAGAATTGGGTCAATATCTGCAATGTTGCGGAGTTGGGACATTTTTATTCTAGTAATAACTTTAAAATGCAAATCAAAGCGAATGTGCAGTCAAATATAACCCCCGGGATTATTGCTGAATTCCTCAGAGTAACAGTACAGTACAGTAGTCAAAATTGCATAGTGTCCTTAAGCAGGTGTCTATTCCTAGTAGGTCTAACTATTACATAACATCTCAATCTTGTTCAGCAGCAGAACAATTATATTGTTGAATTTCCAAGAGACATCATGAGAAATCTGTGGTTAGATTGGATGTCAAGTTATAATGGCATATAAAGATGGGAATCATCAGCACAGTATTACATGTATAGTCAGCTATTGTAAGCTAACTGTAAGCTAATACACTTTTTGTCAAATTCAACAAATATCTCTTTGCATTTCGCTATCTTACCTTTCTATCATATACTACACAGCCCTGGCTCTGTAAATAGGAAGATAAACAAAGTGGCGAACAGCGCTCGTGTCAACAAAACTGAAGCACTACACTGGTTTATAATGCATTTCGATGTATGAACCGGCGTCGTGGAGGACCGCGGAGCGATACTGTTTTGATATGAGCTCGAAGTTAGATAGAATGACTGACCCTGCCTTTAATGTCATATGGTGTAGACTACAGTATATCATCCAATATACCCAGTACCCAGTACATAGCTCTGCAGGACGCCACAAGTAACCTCATAGTATTCTAAAATCACATTACCATGAGTTACATGGTATCCTCACAGACATATAACAGCTTAACCACGAAAGGGATAACTTGACAGTGCCAAAATACATTTTTAAGCGGACAAGTAGCAGCTTATGATCCACAAGGAGTCTCCCCGATGTTCCCTCAGCACCAATGATTGTCATTGGGGGAGATGAAATATTTCATGGTCGAAGATAGGCTTTTAAAAGTTTAATCACGGCTGTCTTAACTATGATATGCAAACGTTCTGGTAACAAGCTCCTGGCATCATAGTTTTCTCCAATTATGTTTTCATGACTGAAACAAAGTAATGTTGAACTAGAATAACTTCAACAACAATCCCCTCAAATTATTTTTCTGATGTTTACATTCAACCTCAGTAGATGTTACATATTTTAACCTAAATGTTATAAACATTGAATTATATAAAAATGCTTTATTGTAAAGCAATTAAATATTACTTTACATATCTTAACGCTTTATAATAACTGTATGAGCTTCAGAATATTTCAGCAATATGTGTTTAATGGATCATTACATATTATACAATTAGAAGTGTGCTCCTCAAACACAAAACATGACTCTACCCATGGCTGTTTTTTATGGAAGCTTTTCCTTGCCCGGGGGGAGGAGCAGGTTAAGGGGGTGTTGTTTGTTTCCATGTGAAATGTAGGTTGTAAAACCCTTTGAAACGGCAATGTGATTAAGGGATTTATGAATAAAATTGACTTGACTTGACTTGACTACCCAAATGTACATCTGGAGGTAGGGGAGGAGTAGAGAGGTGTGCAAGCCGGTTTGCATACATGCTCTGAATTTAAACACCACCACAGGGCAATATGTAACATAACATGACACATTCCATAGGCTATTGTGTACAAGTAGAAGACTCTGTTATGCAACAAGGATGTTTGGCACACGGCCACACAAAATGCTGTCATCCTACTATCACTGGTATGCTCTGTGAACGTATACAGCTGTGGAAAGAATTAAGAGACCACTGTAACAGTGGTCTCTTATTTTTACAATTCATGTATTTTATTTTGTATTTACACGTACATTCATATGTATTTTTATATTTATATTTATTTTATTTGTCTATGTATGTTATATTCTTTAACATTTACAGTATATTCATAATATTCATATTGTTGTGGCTGTATATATTGAGATAGCAGACATGTTCAGCCTTTAAACACTGAAATGTAGGTTGAGTTATTGAACCTTGAGACTCATATTTGCATTGTATTTAAACTTTGGTCTTCTACTGATGACCTCACCTCACCTGTACCTACAATGGTTAGTGGTACTAATGTACAATGTATGTAATGTGATTACTTGAAGGAGTAATAAGTAACTAGTAACTTATTACAATTCTTGAGTAACTTGCACTGGTCACAAAGTACAATGAAGGCCCTGTACAATTGTACACTTGAAGACCTACTTTCTAAACTTCACAAAAAGGTGTCGTCACAGTGTACACACACTTCAAGGAAATATAATGTCATATAGTGGTAATACACACTCAAATGTCCCATGTTTAATTGGAGTGGGTTGCAATCATCATATTTGAAATTAGTGTATATTTTCACAAAACAATTCGATTTTTCAAGGTGTAAAATCAAATATGGTTGTTGTATCATTTCCAATATATTACATGGTTAATATAAATGACAAAACTGAATTTTTTGTTTTTATTAGCATACTGTCCCAAATATTTTGGAAATTGGATTGAAAAAATGTATTCCTTTACATAGGTTTGATGCTTTATTGGTTTTCAGATAAGTCTAGATTATTCAATGAAAAACTGCATAGCAAAGCAAACCAATATAGCAAGATTAGTTTACACTAATGCAGTCAACAGCTGGAAACCTCTTGTCTAATCCATGTCATTGGTAGGGACAATAAAATGTGCCATATTAAACATATGATAAGAATGTGGTATTTTGTTACACATTACACGCAACAAAAACACTGTTTTGTACATATTGTACAACAAAATGTTTTTCATACAATTTCTTTTCACTATTTCTAATTATTTCTATTATACATATAGGCAAAGTTTACAATATTTATATATACAATCTTTAATACCCAAATTAGAATTAGACATCAATGCCAATGTCTATTGACAGAGGGATAGAACATTGTTGGGGAGCATTGCTCCACTCTGATTAAGGTCAAATCAAAGCATGTGGCGCTCACTCACAAGCCATTATTTGAAAAAAGGTAAACTCACAAAACTAAAACTGAAACATGTTTAACCCAGTGCGATTAACTTGCATAACTTATAATAAACATACATACCAAATAGTGTGCAACTGTTGGAACTTGAATACAAAAAATGGTTGTTTTATTTGTCATGGAATAGTTTTCCCAATTCAGTCAATCAACCTCTTCATTAGATTTATCAAGATATTTTGATTAATATAGATACAATGTTCACTATGGCAAAAAGCATAAACAATATCTTGATGAACTTTGATCATCTATGTGGGTAAAGCAGGTAAACAGGTTCCTGCTTCTAACTCTACAGGCTATTTTAATATATAATATTTGTACTTTATTTCCCATTTGTTTGCATATTCACACATTCAACACACTTCTTACCTAAAGCATGTCCTGCAGCTGATATAACACCATTGCTGCTCGACCATGCCTTTTATTTTATTTTATTGTATTTTATTTTTTTGTCATGTCTGTTACAAAGTAGACTACATGATTGTATTATAATCATATTATAATCATTAAAAACAAATGTGTCATGTGAATCGTGTGTATGCTTGTCTTTGTGAGTGCGTGTGCATTTGGGTGGCTGCCTAGTGGATATAAGATCTGCTTTCAGTACACAGAGGATATCAGCATTATATGCAAATAAAGAATACTCTTTAATCATTGGCTCAAAGAGACTGCGCTGTGAACACCCCTCGCACAAACTATGGACCCGTTTGGGCTGTCTCCTGAAAACCCACCTCTGCCATCTGGTGGCCACTCATTGATACAAATATGGACTAAGTGGATAGATACCATAGCTATAGAGGAGCTATCGGTGGAGTTTATATAGCTACCTCTAGTGCATTATTATAGGACTTTGCAGTGCAATGCAAAAATCCACTTCCTATCTTGCTTTTGAACTGAACATCAAGGACAATTAACTGTAAAAGAGTGGATGAGAAAAAATGCATTGCAAATCAGATTTTGTTTTTGTAACTGCAAAAAGTACATGTTTTTTAGCCTAATATTCTTTCCATAACACTCAGTCGGGACACACACACACGCACACGTGCACACACACGCGCACACGCACACAGGCACACGCACACACACACACACACACACTCAGGACGAGATAAACACTGCATGTGCTTAGAAACAGAAACAGGTGTCAGGCTTCAGGACACGCGTGTGCGTGCGCGCACACACTCCACACACGCACACACGGTTAATAATTTATCACAGAGCTGAAGTGTTGCCTTGTCTCTAGTCACTCCAAACTACAAGAAGGGAAGGTATTCTGTCACAGTTATGAGTAAACAGTCACATGCCATGCATTAGCCCTATAGTAAAAGTGAGTCTAAATTAGGTTGTAATGCCATTTTATATTTTTCTGCTTGACAATTTAGAAAACAATTGGTTTGAGGGGTGTCTGTTTTAGAAGTAAGACAAAGAGTAAATTATTAAAGCATTAAAGTATATAAGATTATATGTGTTTATTTTGGCCTATATATAGTTTCTGACTGCATGTTTGCAGTCACCTATCTCCCCATATTAATATGTAGGCCTAATATTCTATTTTATCATAATGGTAATTGGCAAATAATGTTCATGTTAAATCCTGTTCATAATAAAATGAAAATTGTTATTTGTTATTTGTTATTTTAATTTGCAATCTTGCTTTCTCAGTGCTGTTCATGGTTTTACTCATTATAATTGTTTTCTTCTACATAATCCTTCAGCTCTTGCATGAGCTGGCAACATTTTTATGTTTTCCATTGGGCGCTGCACACAGTTACTACAAGGAGAATGGAATAAACTGGTATTTCTGAGCGACAGTGGAATGTTCTATTCTAGTCGGAGGGAGTACACTGTTAATCTATAGCTATACATAGTTACATTATACAACCCTTAACGTGTCAAATGTATATTTATATTATTATAAATCTATATGTTTTTACTACAAACTAGATACAGTATGTTAATCGCTTTCTACAGTACATTTATAGTCTTTCCTGTGACAGTGGTTCCCCCGAGATTGTAATATGGGCGAATCCAATGAAAACCTAGGTCCGTTCAACATCGTAACCAAAATTATAGGCAACTCAAACTACAAACACGCTTATCTTTGAAAGGAAAAAGTTTTTGCACTCCAAATTTTATGGATTAACAAAAAATAGCAACCGATGAAGAGGCTATTCACCACACGCTACATGTTTTTCTTGTGTTGCAATACACGACTTTTTATAAGTAGCTTACAGTACCGTAAGTGTTAGGAATAGACTACGATACGGTACCGTAACGGGTATACCACGTAGAGGGCTTATGAAAAGAGCATTACGAAACCGGAAAATACAGCAGTTCCTTGGTCTTTATTAGGTAAGTTTTCACGAAGAGCTACAGCTGAAACGGCTTCATCACATTTAAACTATAGGCTATGCACATGTAACATTTAATGCCTGCCTAATTAGGCTGTTAGTTGTAGACGGTACATTGTTCGGGACAATTCCTTTCCAAATAAACAACAGGTTATTGTTGTAGCCAGTAACGATTGATGTGTAGTCAGCATCAAAACACAATATTGTATGGTCCATAATAGGTGTGGTCATAACACCACTTGGGATATCCCATCCCATCCTAACGGTCTTGACATATTTTGAACAGTCAAAAATCCTATAAGATGCCATAGCCTACTAGACCTTCAAATGTGCTGCACTGTGTTATTTCTTTAAAATGCCATATGTCAGTCAGCTATCAGTGAGTGAATTGCTCTGTGAGACTCTGGTTGATACCCACTAGTTAAGTCAATTAGGTTTACAGTATGAAGGGTCCCCAAATTCTGACCTGTCAGGGCCTTCCTTATTGGTCAATCGTACATACCTTGCCTGTCAATCATACACAGCTACAACAGGACTGTTTGCAGTGCTGCTAGTAAGTTTTCCATGGAAGGAAAAGAGGAGGCACAGTGTTTTTGTTGATTTTTACAATCATGCTCTCGTTAATATTTTGTTTTATCTATAGATGAAACTCTCAAATCCTACTGCATCTTACATTTAACCAAGTAGCCTATACAACAATTGTTGCCAATACAAAGTGACCAACTGAAGAATAAATATTATAATAAATTATTTTTGAAGGTAGTGTATTTAAGTGAGAAAAAGGTAGGTCAACTCATATTTTTCTTCATTTTCCTATATGCTAATAACTAGATTTGAAGTCAATGATTATAGAGCAGCATGCTACATACTGGATTAAACTGACCAAACTTTATATATCATTGAACCTACCGTATATTTATATCTGATAAAATAGTCTTCACATAGCCCATTTGCCCTATATGCCCCATATTGTTACTCTGCCCGTCTTTCATAAGCCATAGCACAGCTATCCTGTTGCCTTGACTACTGGTGTGTCAGGGGACTCAGCTCTGATACAGGGCAATATGAAGCAATAGGGAGAGCAAGAATGACTGGAAACAGCTTTTTCTCCAACATCTTTCCACTCAGGGTGTACTGTACGTCGTAAACATGACAAATGAAACAAGCTACTTTCACTCTGTGAACCAAAGCTTATCAGCTAATTCTCTTTGCATTCCTATCACTGGAAGCATAATACAGACAGCAAGAATAATATTTTCTCAGTGGTGTTTATGTGGAGTTGACAATGGGAAACATTTAGCAAGACCCTTCAATACAACATTAAGTTAGATGTGATGGCAGTTATATTCTGGGGGATATACTGTGAATTCTCCAAATGGTTAACATGGTACGCTTACTTTCATTGTGATTATCTGACCTGTGAAATGCCCAAATGCTTGTTTGTGTACATTAGAGGGTTTCTTCCATTTCTAGTCATGGCTGTACCAAGGCCTGTCTAACATAATTTTTAACAAGTGCTGCTGTTCCCAGTGCTCAATGACCCAGAGATGAACGCATTGCTGGGAATAATTTTTTAAGGAATTGTACGCATTTAGCTGTATCTATCTCTCTAAACAAGTGTGCGCACCACACACCCACACTATATGTTTTATACCATTGCTCTCTGTGACTGACCAATTTCAGTTTTATTTTTGTATAACATGTACTGTATATCTACTATGTATCTTCCTTTCTGTGGAATAATAATGAAGCCTTCATACAGGCTTTTACAGGAGCCCCGTTATGCCTTGGGGTAGGCTGCATAGCCTGTGTGAAATGGTCTCATTATCCAGGAAGCCCATTGGAAAGATAGGGAAAGTATAGTGTGCAGCTTAGGCTATGGATGTGGGGGGTGGCGGGGGAGGTTTGTAGTGGCACAGCAGCCAGGGAGAGACTGTTAATCTGATTGAGGGGAACTGCAAACACACTAAAAGTGGAATGTGGACTTGTCAAGCGCCACTCGAACCCCGAGCTCAATCCAACTTTATATGGCTATCACTGGAGGAAATGCATCCCTCTGTAAGGGAAGGAACTCGCTTACACACAGCCACAAGTGTACGATAAACAGACACAGCCACAGAGACACACACATATATATAAACCATGTAAAAGTGATAACTGCTATTAGATTGTTTTTATCATGCACTCGCATGGAAACCCACAAACTATCAATCTACGGTGACAATTTACAAAGCCAGGACGTTCCTGGTATTTATCATTTTTCAGGGTTGAATGACATATTAGTAATACAGTGGTAGCTCTGATGATATGATTAATTGTATATGTGTACATGCATAATAGGGTGCCTCCATCACAACCTCCCCAGGGAAGTAAAACAGTGAGGGGGGGGCAACACAAGGTGCTCCCAGCAATAGGCAACAAATGGAATGTCAGGATTTAGAAATCTATTCAAATGTGTCAGATTAAAGAGGTCTTATTTTTAAGGCTCAAAAAAAAAACCTTTGTAATGTGGTGATTTCTCTCTCTCATGGTGTATGAAAGCAGTTCCTCAGCAACACAAGAATAGAATAAGATGTATTTTTGTATCATAGTAATTTAGAAAATTATACTTAAAGTAGTGTCGTATTATATGTATTCCCTGTTTGCTCCTTATATAGTATATATAGTATATATAGTATATAGTATATATATACTGTATATTGTATATAGCATATATATAGTATAGAAACATAATGGGTGCATTTGAAATATTCATTTTATACTATATCCTATGGACACTTCATAAGGTAAAACACAGATATAGCTGATAGGTCCTTTCAATATAAACCAGTGCAGAATACCTGGATGAAATGGATGTAAATAATAGGCATATTCCATTTCTATGAAACCTCAATGAACGGGTCAATTGGCATCATGAGAGTAAAATGTGAAATGGAAATGCATTCTCCTCAGTTATAGACGACCTAGATTTTAATACGTTCCCATGTTATTGCCTACTGTGCTCATAAAGCACAATAACAAGCGCTTTTTGTGTAAGCAGTGTGTATTTGGAGCCCAACTATCTTTAGAGGTTCTGTACAAAATGAAGGCTGTGCTTTTCTATCATGCAGAATGGAATCTTTGGGTTTTCATGTGGGTTAGTGCGTATGGGGAATACATAGCAACACCCATATTTATGTCTGGTCCACCTCAGGCTGAACGCTATAATATCCCTGGAATAGTGCACCACGTCATGGAAGCTCTGAGGATACACACTTCCTTATCCTTTTTTATGTTAGGGCGGAAGGGGTGTGGTCAGTGCAGTTGTGCCTGAATTGATGGGAGACTCTTATTCCTGACCATTAGCCTAAAAGACGCTGCCGCATGTTAAAGATGGCTTTAACATGCCTGCCCTTTCCCTCATCTCCTCTTAGTGTTCTGCGAATCACATTTCATTGAAACTGCAGGAAATTACATGTGCCTCTTGCCTCTTGACTAATGACTGGTCTGTGCGCATAAAAGACCTGTGCAATTTATGCAGCATCCCTTTGTCCTGTCTGACAGAATTATTCTCCTGCCAATAACAGCAGTGCAAAGGGAACATATTAGTTGAAACCAAGACAATAGGGAGGCAATATTGTTTGAAATAACTCATTTCCTCTCACTGTCTTTCCGCTAAAGATGTGAAAAGATGTTTGCCACAGCTCATACTTTGCTTTTACCATGGTAATTTCTGTCTATTTTCAACCCCTGCCTAATGTTTCTGTCCCACCACACAAACCTATATAGAGTATACCAGCATTGTTATGAATGTCTGAGGTCAGGGTGGATTTTCTTTTACGATTATAATGACGAGGTACTCTAAACAAAGGAGCCGTGTTTGCTATATCTCTCAGCCTAATGTATGTGGTTTGGTCTTTATCTTCACTCGCTGTGCTCTTTGCTGTCTTCTTGTGTGCGTAGATGTGTGCACGGACACACGCACATATTGGCATAGTCTTTTTTGCCTTAGCAACCGCCACATGATGGCCTCGGAAAATATTGATTCAAATAAAATATTGACTAATGGTTCATACCCTGACTACCGTCTTCTTCAGGAGACGTTGACACGCGTGGACATCAACGAATGAACATTATCTCTGCAACCACGAATAAACATAATATTTCAAAATATTGCCATGGAAACTGATGCAAATGTACTCTGTTAGCACGCTGTCCTTAACAAATATTCCACCTTTGCATTATTAAACAATAATAGGCTTATATAATAATAATTACAATAATTACCCAATGCATAGTTATTATTATTACTGTTCAGTACAAGTGTACAAATGTATCTTGCTGGTTAAACCCTTGACCCTTTTTTAATTGAATATATTTTTTAATCCAAAATGGAAATACATTTGATGACATTAACATTTTGACTTTGCAAACAGCTGAAACATACTCCCATTAGACGCGGAACAGCTTTGTACACACCATGTACATATTTGTTAGTTTTTGGGCAGTCAATGGAAGTAAATGTTTTTCTTGTTAATATTAGACATATTGCAAGCCTGCATGCATAATTGTGAGTATGTGAACATACTACTGTGTGTGGTCTGGGATTTAACAGAAGTTCTTTGGTGCTTTAAAAATTCTGGCCTGATATTTGCCATGTTACTGATCAAACAAGGTGACTCGGTAACAAGCCCTGCCCTTTCTGAAAGTGGCTTTATTGAGACTTAGAATGCCCCAGGACAGTTCCACCACCATGCAGCGAACAGTCAATAAATGATCACCGTGCTGTATCCACGGAGACCAGTTCTCATCCACCCTCAGAGAGAAGATCACAGCACATCCGCTGTAAGCTTATCTGTCTTCTCTTCATAGACACAGTCTCAGCTGTCCAGGTTTATGAGTTCCCTTCAGCTGAATCACCACTTTGCTCACCGCGATAAGCGTTTAGCACGGGGGTATATTCTAACACACAGACGGAGAGGATTTATTGAACCCATGAATCATTTATGTAATTCACACAGGGATGGTAAATAGAGTTACTTCTCCCCTGCCCATCCTTCCCCCACAGGAGCAGAGGAAGACAGTTGAGGCCTGTGGGGAGGACAGTATCGAGTGGCAACGACTACCAAGTCGACATCTGCCTGTCTGTCTGTCTGTCTGCCTGTCTGCGCCATGGGGAAACAGAACAGCAAGCTGAGACCAGAGGTCCTGAACGACCTCAGGGAGAACACGGAGTTCTCTGACCACGAGCTGCAGGAGTGGTACCGCGGCTTCCTCAAGGACTGTCCCACGGGCCACCTCACCGTGGAGGAGTTCAAGAAGATCTACGCCAACTTCTTCCCGTACGGCGACGCCTCCAAGTTCGCCGAGCACGTTTTCCGCACATTCGACACCAACAGCGACGCCACCATCGACTTCCGGGAATTCATCATCGCCTTGAGCGTGACGTCCCGCGGGGGTCTGGAGCAGAAGCTCCGATGGGCCTTCAGCATGTATGACCTGGACGGAAACGGCTACATCAGCCGAGCAGAGATGCTGGAGATCGTCCAGGTAAGGGGACATATTTGTATTTTTGCCTTTGGGTAAGTGATGCATGTCTTATCATCAGCATTTTCACCGGCTTGGTACCTCTTTGAAAGCAGCTTGGCATTCTTGTGTCTCTAAATAGATAATTATGCAACGCAGGTCAGAAATAGAGCAGCAATTATGTAATACAGCCTACAAATCTTGTGAAGTGCAAAGAAAAGTGAAGAAACTGTAAAGTCGTTTCTCTGGTTTATAGTTGCTATGAGATTTGAAGAGAACCATTAGAAACCTTGCCATACCATCATACAGTCTGTTAAGTGTATTATGAGAAATATAATATGTACTAAATAAGAGAATTATATAGAACATTTTTATTTTTATTAACATTTGTTTGTTTTGTATTTGAATATTATATGTTTTTGGCTTAAATGTTATGTTAATAGTTTCACTTTCCAATATGGAATGAGAGGTTGCTCTCTTTGTATTTCCATTGTGACTTTATTTACTCTTTTAGTATGGTGTACCAAGCAGGCTCCAGGCATTATCAATATTGGCTCAATTTGTTGTGTTTGTACATACAAACTAATGTGGAGAAATACAGTACCCCTGTTAAAATGTAACTGCTTCAGTTATGCTTTCTCCGGAAGCTCACTAAAGCATCTTTTTGATAAGGTGCAGTGTGTGCAGAGTAGGCAATATTCTTTACACAGATATTTTCATCTGTAAGTTAGAAGACAAATAGAGCTCCATTTCATTCTAAACAGTTAACCATAGTCCCAGCACTATGTACTGCACATACTCTATTCCAATTTACTGTATCTAGATTGTCTTAACCATCCTTATCAGGCAATATACAAGATGGTTTCATCAGTGATGAAGATGCCTGAAGATGAATCAACACCAGAGAAGCGAACTGATAAGATCTTCAGACAGATGGACATCGACAACGATGGTGAGACTGTTAGATAATATATGGTCAGTTTTCTACTGCATGCACCTCGGCCATTTTACTACATTATTATTTTGTCACCTAACCAAATCATCGACAAAATCACACAGCCTCTGTTCAAAGCAGAATTCCACAATTAACTATTAATACGTTGTTTTCATTTGTGTACCTGATATTGTGTATTCTCGAGATGTAACTTTTGAGAGAGGATTTTCAAAATGATTTGCTTTAAACTCTGGCCCTCCGTTCGTGGAATCATACATTTTTCATAAGCACACTAGCATCAATCGGCGGGTGTGTTTGTGAACCTGGGAATTTTGAGAAAAACACATGATGGTAGAGATTTGAGTCTACTTTTGTTTGTTTTTTTGCTAAAAAGTCAATGACATGATGTTTCTGGAAACAACTGCTATTAAAAGTTGTGTAAATCATTGTCATCCAATACACATTAGTAAAATTCATGAATATCTCCTTACAGTTAATGAGCTGTCCATTCTGTGAGCACACTGTCAAATAATCTGGGATTTCCACACAGCCATGGCACTGTTAACACTGTAACACAAATGTCCTATTTGGCGGGCTGAGCTCCTAATGGTGTGCTGAAGGGAGATATGTATTTGTTTATATGTTCAGTTCAAATATCAGAAATCTTATGTCCAACATACATTATATTGGTTAATTCCTTTGTAGATTAATGAATGCAGTTACATTTTTGAGAATCTTAACAAGGCCACTGGTATTGACATTCGAAAGCTTTAAGGAATGCATTTTTATGATGTTCAAAACGTAAAGCCAAATTGAAGGAGGACCTATAAAATCTGCAGATTCAATTACTTTTTATGGATTTAACGCTCCAAGAAAATAGAACCTTCTTCGAAATATAGTCGTTTCATATGAACGTCAGATTCTGCCAGTGCCATTGGTGTTTAGTTTCAGATTCTAAGAGGGTAGATATTTACATATCTGTACTGTACAAATATGTAAATATATACAGTACAATTAAAGCTTATTTACTGTTGATACTGACCCCCCCTTCACACTAAATTGAATAATTAAAATCATGTCACCATGACATACTTTTGACAGATGTCTTCTACCAAATACAAAACAAAAATTAAATTTTAACCTGAAGTAGCTACATATCTCCCCTTACACTTTTCAAACAGACCAAACACACTGTATGTTTGTGTGTGGAATTCCCCTAGGTTATAGTTAAGGGTTAAGATACATTTGAGTAAGTTAAGATCACATAAGAATATTTGTGCAAATCAATGCCTCCATATCTCTTATTAGTCACTGCAGCCTTTATGTAACTATTTTAACACTAGCCTACTGAATATCTATTTTGAGTGAAAATAAATATTGTGGTGGTGGCAAAGGTATTGGCAACATGATAACAAGAGCACAAATACAAATAAAAGAAAAAGAAAATCAGGATCGACTACCACGCGCTTTGTTATAAAACCTCTCTGGGCAGTATGGAAAGTGATAGGAGAGAGAGAGGCGAGAGAGACGGGGGAGGAACAGGTGGGTGGAATGGGAGAATAATGTAGCTAGCATCTGTAACAACATTAATACGATTAAAAAGCTACAGCTACACAGAGGCTTAACCTGCTGTTTGTCCTTTGTCTGCAATGTTTATTTCAGCACGGTCAGGACTCGGGAACATTGTAGTTATTACGTTGCTGAATGTACATCTACTTATTATGGCTCAAGAACAATATTAAAGGAGCTCCATGTATGGCACCCAATTACATACAATATGTACATACAATAAAACTGCATTAAAAACAATGACATTATGTTGTAATGGTTTTGAAAACAAGATAAGCCTACATATTGTGCTACTGTATTTATAGCCCAACACTAAAACAAATCATCAACATCGCCACCTACAGGTAAAATAGTGTTGTTAACTGTTCTTTTGGGTTTGTTTTTACAGGAAGGCTGTCTCTGGAAGAGTTCATCAAAGGTGCCAAAAGTGACCCGTCCATTGTCAGGCTACTACAATCAGACCAGGGAACCTCTCGTCAGTTCTGAGGACACTATGTGTATACACACACACACACACACACACACACACAAACAGGCAGTTGAAACTACGCTACTGTACAGTAATCACAAAAAAAGAAAATGACTAGTCAGTCCATACATAGACACGCATGCATCTAATCCTAACCATTTTATTAAAAACAAATCACAAGCGCATGCTTTTCATATGCTATTTTCATGTTGTTACATGTTTTAATGTTTACATTACACAATAGTTATCTATATTGCATTTATGTGACTTCCTTTTCCAATTCAATCAATTCGGTCAACTTAAGCTGTTCTGTTTACATACATTTATTGAAAATGTATTTGTCTTTAAATATTTCAATTGCTTTGCTTCAGTGAAGTGCCATATGGTAAACTCTTAACAGTGAGATTATATACATTTCCAGGTATTATGACTATGTTACAATGAAAAGTTATTTACTAAACCAACATTACGTGACGTAATGCTGTAGTATTAGTGTTGATTGATGGTTTTGTTGCATAAAGGTGTGCACTGCATATTGTATTGACAATTTGCAGTTATACACTGAATGTACTGTAATCCTAATTGAAAGTTGTTGCTCATTATGAGCAGTATTGCATGCGCTTAGTGGCCTGTGCATTTTATATATTGTAACACAGTTTACATTAATAAGAAGACAGTGGTTGTTTTATTTCTTTTTAATTTTTTTGTAACAAAAATGTCACTTTGTTTTCACAAAATTGAAATAAAGTCGTGTAAGAAAAATCTACACAAGACGTCCCACAGTAACACCCTCCCACACCTCCTTGCATGTTCTAAAAAAAGCCAATACAGCCAACATTTTCACCAAACAAATGATTAATTATTAAAAACAAAAAGTCACATTAGGTTGTACATTGAAGTTTTACGGACAATCTTTTGAAAAGATAGGTGTTTATGGGTGGCTAAAAAGGAGCAACAGCTGAAAATAAGAAAATACAACAGTCGAGCGACTTCTCACTCCTCTCCTAAAAAGGGCGGGGCTTATATAATTACACAGTCATGTAGTGCTCAGCGTTCACTGCAAGGGCATCCCCCCCCCCCCCCCCCCCCCCCCACCCAGTACCTCTGTCGACATACATGGTGTGAGAAGCTGCAGGTGTCTTGGCGAGCCTCTTCTGGAGAATTTCAGTAACCGAGCCGCCCGCCTCCCGTTCGTCCACAGGAGAAGGGAGGCGGGGTCGCGTGGGGCCAGACCAGATCGAGACGGATTGAACCAGACCGGTCTGGACTCGGACCCTGCATCGTGTGGGCTCACAACTCGTCCTTCTCCAGGTCATCTAGGTCCACGTCGCTGAGGTCATAATCATCTTCTACAGGAAGCTGTCGATAACCAAGACAACAAAACAGATTGGGGTGGGGTGCGTACTGGAAATCTTGTATTAACATGCTGCCTGTGACCCCTGTTTGTCCTCTCTGCTGGGCTTAAAAATAGAGATTTTATTTATTAGACAGTTGCTCTATGCCAGGCCACCTTGGGACCCAGCCTCTTACCTCTCCATCTTTCCCATCCCAGGGATCTACAGTGTTAATCTTTGGCAGGGCCCCACCTCCGACTGTAGCGGTAGAGCCACGGCCCACAGACAAATCCCTACGAAACACAGAACGTACAGTAGTTGCATAAACCTGGCCATTGCACCCCTAGTCAATGACAGCACTAAAAAGACAGACAGTGTGACGATGGCGCCCTCTACCTGAGGAACTCGTGAATGCCGGTCTCACTGAAGGAGCCCCTGAGCAGTGCAAACTTCATCTTCCGGGCGTTGATGGCAGCCATTGCAGGGTATCCAAACCCACCTATACCCAGAGAGGACTCCAGGTCCATCTGAGCTCCAGCTTCGGTCCACAGCCATCTGAGATAAAGAAACGTGGGCAGAAACGACATCCTGAAGATTACTTGCCGTTCTATTCCATGATTCACTCGGTGGCATTTTGTGGTGGTTTTTTTTTGTCTCTGGCAGAACGTCTGATCTGTTACTCTCACCCCCACATCTTCTTCTTGTACTTCTCAGCCATCTTTATCATCACCTCCACGTAGCTGTTCCTGCCTGCTGCACCTGTTAAGGAGGCGATACACAGATTAAGGGCCGAGCCTACCACAAACACAACAGCTTAATGGCCATCCAGTGTAGCGATATTATGTAGAAGGTATAGTCAGCTATTGCAAGCTAATTTGGAAGATAATACACATTTTGTCAAATACACCAAATATCTCCTCGCATTTCGTTATTTCACAGTCCTCTGTGCGTGTTGAAAAAATTATTTGATACTTCTACACAGCCCTGGCGGCATGAATATAAACAAATTGGCGAAAAACAAACAAAGCCGTAGTACTACTCTTTGCGTCAGTATGTATTTTAATATGTGGAGTGACGGCGGGAACGAATATTATTTGCAAGCGTTCTCGAAAATGACTAACCCTGCCTTGAAAGTATGTGCATTCACTGTCTGCTGTGGCAACTTCTTTTGTTATATCGGATTTAGTTTGAATGGTTCAAAACGCATTCTCAAGGCACAAAAGGGTTTTTTAAAATTTCAATACATTTAAGCTTGGGTAAAATAATGATTTTTGCACTTGATTACATTTACTTTAGCATAGCTATTAGCTAGAGTAAACACGTCCCAAAGACACTACAACTGTGATTGTTGACCTATTGTAGCATCGAGAATATATCATATTTCCATTTAGTTCTGTTTGGCTAAAGTCAGATGTGGGGCTCTGACATCCGCCACTCTGCCTCTGCGAACACACCACGTTAACAGTTGCCGAAGTATACCATGGCCTTTAGTCTGACCTGTGTCCAGGATGTGTGGAAGTACAGCGATCACACACAGCTGAGAGTCCTCACAAGTCTTCATGAAGACATCCTTATTAACGATCTGAGACAGAAACATGTACAGTACATGCATTCATTTGACATTTAAAGAATGTTTCCACAAATACAAAAGGTTTAACACGAAGGCTACTGCACGGAATAAACAGAAATGTGCCTGCTTAGCATCATTGCAATATTTAAATCTCTCACACCACTGACAAACAATGCAAACATTGCCAAGATACCAAGATCAGCTTATTCACATAGCCCACTCACACACACACACCCACAGTCACACTAACCTCCAGGATTTCTGGAGGAGGAGCGTTGTCAGAGAACAGGTCCAAAGCTCTGGCGATGATATCAGCGCGTGTCCGGCCACCTTGGTAATCCTCAGGCTCCTCTCCCTTGCGGAAGACCTTGATGGTGGGGAATCCACGGACCTACACACAGGAATATCCCCTCAGAATCAGGCTGGTCCAGAATCGTTTCAACAGAACACTAGACATGCCTGAACAACAGTCAGCTTCTGCATATTGTAAGGTGAAAAACCCAAGAGCAGAAGAGACAGCCGCGGAAATAAATTGAGACCATTGCACAGTTTAGAATTAAATAATAGAAATATACTGTAAATGCATTAAAAAAAAAAAAAAAAAAAGTATAAATTTAAAAATAGCAAAAATCAGAGTGGCATTGGTGTCTTAATTCTTTCCGTGGCTGTATATTTTCTACACTAGACCACAGCAGTGATTAATCAATACACGTTTTCACTAAAGCCGTGTGTGTACAGGGGATTACGGCTGGAGTTCTTACCCCATAGCGGCTGGCTAGCCCCTGGTGCACAGTAGCATCCACAGCCCCCAGGTGGATTTTACCCTTGGTCTGCTCCTTGACAGAAGAGGCTGCAGCTGCCCACTCTGGCTCCAGGCTGATGGCAATGACATCGGTTCATGTTATGTTGAAGACTTGTTAAATATATGGTTTTAAAAGCTTTAAAACAGTAATAAATAAATAAAAGAAATCTGTAAAAAAAAGGTTTTAAGTTAAAGTATTATAATACTTTTAACAAATGTAATGTGAATTATGTAATATTTTTTAAATGCAATGCTGCGATGTAGTCATTTCAGAATACTGAAACACCGTTTGCAATGACATAGTTCTATGGTATGCACAGGGTGACTCACTACAGTAAACTAACTCACTTCTTGCAGTGTCCACACCAGGGGGCAAAGAACTCCACCAACCACACATCGTCACTGGCCAACACCATCTTGTCAAAGTTGTCATCGGTGAGCTCCACAACATCATTCTTGCTGCCAGAACTGCCGCCGCTCTGAAAGAACATTAACACGAAACTCTTAAAGAGGGTTGTTCATTTAGCTAATACCACCTAGCTAACTCTGACTACGTTGGGCCCTTAATGTCTTAAGGTGTTTGCAGCAAAAAAAACATGATTGTGTTCATGGCCAACAAAATAAAAAAAAATACTTTAAAAGGTCCATTCATTTAAAGGCCTGTACATATTTAATTACATACCTTGAGTGCCTGGAAATCCTAATAACAATAACAACAACTTTTATTTGGGAAGCCTTTCTAAATGCATTTTGTTTAGGTTATAACTCATAGGTTATGGTCTAGTGTATTACTGTTCTGTGAGCACTGGTGGTTTGAGGGACACCAGTTGCACACCCATTACAGCCTTTTCCACCATCTAGCTACAGTTTAAGAATAACACACTATGTCAATATTGTAGAACAGAATAAGATGGCAAATTGTTTGCCACTTGGCACATTGCTGCAGACACAACTGCACTCTATTGTCACAGGGTTTGGGAAGATTTAATTCCAACACAAATAGCAAACACAATTTTAGATTTCACCAGACAAATTGCTATCCTAGCCAGCATTAGGCGTTTGTTTTTATATATACACACACAATGCCTTTCTCCACATTGCCCATCCAACTACAGCTGCAACAATTTAATTTCCCCTCAGTGACCAATGAAGCACCAACTCGTCCTTGAAAGTGGCCCGTGTCATGTTCAACAAGCACCGTGAGGACACTAGTCAGTAGTGCCTTACCTGCCTGCTGTGTTCAGAAGAACCTCCAGAGCGTCCACTCATCCTGTCCTTAACCAGGGAGCGCAGAGCACTCAGCGCTCCGTCAACAATAGCCTGGCTAGTGCGTCCTCCTTATGGGGAGAGGAAATGCATTTCTTTCAGAAAAATGCCATTACAACTAATTCAAACCATAAAAAGAAATACATATTCGAATATTGAAAGGCTCCAGTGTTTTTACAAAGTTAAGCAGAGATGCTCCTCGATATATGCCTGGCATGTGTGGGAATATAAGATTTCAAGAAGTCCTGCATGCACATCGGTTCATAGACAGTGATTCAATCACCCGGCATAGACATCAGGGTGTCTGGGTCGTAGGTTATATAAGATAATAAGGAGTGTCCCTTTTTAACCTTATTGATTTAGCAATTCGTACACTCAATTAAAAAATATAAAAATCTAGAATAAAAATTTGAAAAAAGCAACAGATTTTAGAGTAAGGGGTTCAACGGGGGGCAATGCACTGGTGGCAAAGCCAATTTCAAATAGCACAAAGGCACCTTGGTAGTCCTCTGGCTTGTTCTTATTGGCTCCAAAGACCTTGATGGTGGGAAAACCTTTGACTCCATACTGGCCCCCTAGGGACTTGTGCTGGTCCGCATCCACAGCTCCGACCTTTACGATGCCCTGACAAGGTCAGCAGGAAGTTAGGATTCGGTCCCTGTCTACTCCGTCAGCAGGTCAGAGTCAGAGCTCAGTTCATTCAAGGGTCTGATATACAAATCTACGTCTATACTCTATACCTCCATGGTCGAGAGAGAGAGAGAGGGCTGGCTATTAGGCTTCAGTGTGTGCAAGAATAGCAGTAGAGGAGGCGTTCACTAGCCTCCACCTAGCCTGAACCTTCCCCCCCTCCCTCTTTGAGAGCTCGTAACTAAGGTAATACGTTTGCAAAAAGGGATGATTCCTCAATGGCTGAAACGATTCAGAAGGAATGTGATAAATCAATTTAGAACATTATGTTACACAGCTCCAGCCTTTGGTTAAATAATGCTAGCAATTATTGTTTTAATGTGATTATTATTATTATTACTACTACTATTATTTAATGCACGTATAAATACCAACCAAGGTGAAAATAGCATATTTAGAGGGCAGAATACATCACATTAATCATCTACGTATCATATGGGAGTTCTGAGTTGTGAGTCTGCAGACTTCTGGTCTAGTTAACAGCGATCAAAACACTATAACCAAGTGTCATCAAGTGTCGACCCTGCTCTATCGACAGATGGAACAGCAGCACCATGAACACTGAGATGTAATCCTATAGTCGACCCCGACAAGACTCTCTGGTAACATGGGACACGACCAAGGGCATTCTGAGTAGCTATGACACATCATCTTATTTTGCATGCTTGTAGTAATTCATACACATACTGTGTTATAGCACAAATAGGCCTGTCACAATAATGACTATATCGACGTATTGTGCAATATTGACGTAACCTCAATAAATGTTAGGCATCAATAATATTGCCCGTTGTATTTACATGCTTGTTGCTGAGATAAGACAGTTAGCCGTGCTGTGTTGCTAATATGTTCTTGTCAGGTAGCACACATACACAGCAAGGTGTTTTTCAAGACGAATGCATAACTACGTTTGGAAGAATAAATGCAAACATTTGCTTTTTTTCTCTTCAAGATTTATTTTTAATACTTAGACAAGCAATGAAATTGGTTTAACCAATCGTAACAAACAACTGATGTCACATAATAATAGTGGAACCACATTGTTTACATGATTCTGACAATAATATATTTTATCGCAGTTATTTCTGGGACAATATATCAGCCAACAAAAATAGTTAGAGTGACAGGCCTAAGCATAAATACTGTGCCATAGACAGTATGTTTTGTTTTAATATTTGTGTTATATTATAAACACCCTTGTAATGCCTGTAAAGGTTTAGAGCTGTCTAACAGTAAAGTGACAGTTTACCTTTAGGGCAGTAGCGGCTTTCTTCCAGTCAGCTGTCAGGCTTTGACAGTGGCCACACCTTTGGTCATAAACATAAGGGACACTTCAAGTTTCATTCAGGAACAATTAGATTAGAGTAGTTATTTTTAGATGCAGCTAGACTAGACTAGACTAAATGACTAATTATGGATAGGTTTAAACACTTAATTAACAATGCAATACACAATAATGTAGCTAATCATTGCTAAGCAAAGAATAACCTCATGAGGTAGATTTGTGTTTAACAGTGCTTTGGGACCTATCCACTCTTCTAGCATTGTTTTATTGCATGCATACATTGATCATTACTCTCAAAACAAAGTGTCTAATACACTCGTGGTAAACACAGACAATTCCACTTCAGGCCTTCTGTATGCAAACTCAATGCAAATTCTTCACCAACGTTTAAACTTTAGTTTAATTTGGGCACGACTTTCCCTGTCTGTTTAACCTCCTTAATGAAGAAGACTAACTATTTAAAACAGCTTACAAATAACAAATACTTGTGTATTCACTAATGTAGGCTACTCCAAACGCAGTTATTTGCGTTTTGTATTGCAAGTAGTCTATATTACGGTGATTTCTAGAGTTTTCTTAAACTTACCAAGGGGCATAGAACTCAATCAGCCACAGGTCATCACTCTGGATCACTTCCCGGTTGAAGTTGGAGGGGTTCAGTTCAACAACATCATCACTAGCCGAGTAGAAGCCTTGGACTGTTAGAAGTAGCGAGCAACCCACCACACCTAGACCGAGATGTTAACATTAAAACGGGTCACTTACTTGCTGTAGCAGACGATCATTTCCATTGCGATTTGAGAAATGTAATACATTAGCACGCAGACGTTTGTGTATAACATGTAGATAATACTGTAGGCTTACAGTAGACAATTTAAGTACTTGTAGACTATAATATACACGCTGTTATTTCAACAAGGCCTTGGTTAACTAAATGGTCATTGGTGTGTGTGCAGTAGTGCAGTATCGTACAACAATCCAAGCAGCAATTTGCAGATGCATGTATCAGCTCCTGATAAAACATGTAAGATTTCAGCTATACACCATTAATATATGGTTAATATCTTACCAAGTAAGATCGGTCCCATGTTTTCAAGCTGTCTGTGCTTCGTTAGCAAACACACTGACCAGTCCTGCGCCGCCTAAAAAGTAGATCGAAGAAGTCTTACCGTGGCCCATGTTGATTGGTGCCCTGGTGGCTACGCGGCGGCTGAACCAATCACAGCGCGCCGTGTAGTTTTACCAGAGTAACGCTTTACCGAATACCGGGTAGGAAGGATACAAAATTAAAAGGTATGTAGCGAGTTGCAAAAGCAACAACAAACGAAACAAGCCTATCGAGTCACCACAGAAGTAACATTTACCACACGTAACCACTCTCATACTGTACTTTATCAAGTGTCCAAATATTCATTCAGGAATCTAATTCATTGCAGATTATCAACGGGATAATATAATCTAAGACAAGAGGGTAAATGCCATGATTATATGGTTATTCCTATATTTTGTTCTGTTCTGATGTGGATAGGCTACTTCATTTTCAATACAGTAGCCTATATAATTTTGTCAATACAATCTATTATTGGCGAATCATGGTGTTAACGATTAGCTAAATGGTTTCCTTTTTCTTATTGGAATGACAAATCTACGTGTCTGTATGTTTTTTTGTACTGTATAACTCAGTTTTGGTTCCCTGTAATGTTCCCGAGGCATCTCTAGATGTCGCCAAACCACCAGGCAGAACACATACGTATTTGCGCATGAGGTCCCCCTGGTTATTGGCTGTGAACACAATCAAAAAGCAATTGCTCGAATTTATTGAAAGTTAAATATGTCTATGAAAAATAGGAATGCCATCTTATTTATCAAAATTATATTAAAAAAGGCAAACTATCTTTAACCTACATTTTATATCTAAATATCAGGCTTATCTTAGATATTATTCTGAGCCTGTAGATAAAAATATGATAAAATGAAAGTCTTTAGTAGGCCTATGAGAGGGGATAGGCTACGTTATGGGATATCTTAAGAACATTGATTGAACGTCTTTTACTGAAAGCATTTCACGTTCATGTATTATTCGGTACATGTAAATAAAGGTTTGTTTGTTTTAGACCAAGAGGCCATATGTTCCTTGCAGTTCATGTCGCTACCCGATTTATTTTGTATTTTTTATGTTTTCACATATACTACATGTGTTCCTCATCAAACGCCTTTGGGAATGTAGACTACAGTATGTTCTCGGGTGCGCGCCCCTACTGCGCGCACATCCACGATAACTTTCCCAGAGAAAACAGTCGCACGCTTCAATGGCAAAGACTGATGCACAGCAGCAGAGACTACATTGCAGCATTTCTGAGCAATGGTATTTGCTTCCACTTGTAATGCGCCTGACAGAAACAGGAGGATATACGAGTTTAAGCACAGCTGCTAGATGTGGACTTTAATCTGACACCACGTATTTCAGACTCCATCTGAAATTATTTAGGTTTCTTCAGGTTTAAGCCTAGGCTGCGGAACATAATGTGGGGAATTCCAAGGACAAGATATGCGGATTGCAATGGTTCCGAAGCCAGCGAAGAGACAGAGATTGTTGTTAACATTGGCGGTGTAAAACAATCGTTGTATGGGGACGTTTTGAATCGCTACCCGGAGACCCGTTTGGCAGAACTGGCGAACTGTTCACCGGAAAGTTTGGAAGATCTGTCTACACTCTGTGATGACTATGACCCGGACACGGGAGAGTTTTATTTTGACAGGGACCCTGACGCGTTTAAATGTATAATTGAGCTGTATTATTATGGAGAGATCCACATGAAACGAGGCGTATGTCCTATGTGTTTTATGAAGGAAATGGATTTCTGGAAAATTGAATCTGATTTCCTTGATGAATGTTGTAAAAGCAGCCTCGGTGAGGTCGAAACCGAGCTGGCTGAGATCGCCGAGAAGGTGAAAACCATTTTGGTGGACCGAGAAGGGGATCCGGCCGCCGTGGGCTGGCAGCATGTCCAGACGTATCTGTGGAGACTTATGGAGAAACCCGAGTCCTCGCTCGCAGCACGTGTCATTGCCATTGTGTCTTTTTTTTTTATCCTAGTCTCCTCCGTTGTAATGTGCGTGGGGACCATCCCCGATCTGCAGGTGGAAGACTCGGAAGGTAACCCGACGGAACATCCCACCCTCGAAATTATCGAGACGGTATGCATAGGATGGTTCACCATTGAATATGTCTTGCGCCTGATATCGTCTCCAAATAAGATCAAATTCGTCCTGGAGTTTATGAACATAATCGATTTCATGGCAATCATGCCGTTTTACGTGGTGTTGACTTTGACATATCTGGGCGCAGCGATGATGGAGTTGGCTAACGTTCAGCAGGCTGTGCAGGCTCTGCGCATAATGCGCATTGCGCGTATTTTCAAGCTGGCGCGCCATTCCTCTGGCCTCCAGACTCTCACATCTGCCCTTAAGAGCAGCTTTAAAGAGCTGGGCCTTCTGCTCATGTATATGGGCGTGGGAGTTTTCCTTTTCTCCGCGCTGGGCTACACCATGGAGCAAAACCACCCAGAAACCTTGTTTACGAGCATCCCGCAGTCCTTCTGGTGGGCAGTTATCACCATGACGACTGTGGGGTATGGAGACATCTATCCGAAAACCACGTTGGGCCGGTGTAACGCAGCAGTGAGCTTCTTGTGCGGGGTCATCGCGATAGCCTTGCCTATCCACCCTATCATCAATAATTTTGTTATTTTCTACAACAAGCAACAGGTATTGGAAACTGCGGCCAAGCATGAGATAGAACTAATGGCCTTGCGCTCCAGCGATGACAACTTGAGGGCCGGGTCCCAGAACTCCCACAAGTCTTCTGTCGGGCCTGTAGTGGTCTGGGACAACGCCATGCGTCCTTCTCACAGTGACGCTTACATCCCGTTACTCGAAGAGTCTGAGAAATGTGAGACTTCCAAACCGCCAGCATGAACACAAGCTTGGACAGCTTCACGGAGCCTGCTGCTGAATATGCTATGTCGTAAACAATAGTCCGCAATCTTTCCTTATTTCCAAGGAAATAAGGAAATATATAAAATGAAGAATTTATGTCTTTTCAAACCATAATGGAATATTGTTAATTTCTGTGATCGTAACATCATATTTTATTGATAGGCCATTGTAAAATACTTACATATATAGCCATGAAGAATAGTAATATGCTAATAAGGCCACTGGTAGGCACCGCGCCTTGCTGCATCTATTGCAGTGCAGGAGGTCTACATAAGAGTGCACTCCTCATAACCCACAGACAACCAGTGTTGGGCAGTAACTAGTTACTTAATATTATTACTTTTTCCAGTAAGTGTAACTAATTACTTTTTCCAAAACAGTAATAGTGTCACAATGAATCCAAGTAATGCTGCATTACTGCCTTACAAGAACAAGACATCTGGTCCTAGCAAATGTATAGGCTAATTGAACCAAGCTGTCCAATCATCTGTTAGATACTGCAACGTTTTCACTTTGGCTGATTGTTGACTCATTCCAATAAAGAGGATTCAGTTAAATAATGAGCTGACAGGTTCTAATTTTTCTGAAGGGGCGGGGTAGGGTAGTTATTGTGAAAGTAATATAGTAATGTAACTAGAAAGCTAGCTAACAAATTACTTTTAATACCCAGTAAGTAACATTATATTATTAAATTTAGAAGGAGTAATAAGTAAATAGTATATTATTACTATTCCTGAGTAACTTGCCCAACACTGCAGACAACATATATAGCCAGGAAAGATCCTATAAATATTTGCAATACAATGCAACACCCAGATTTGTATCTGCAGCTCCGAGGCACCGCCACAATTTCCTAAGATTATAGGCCTATAGCTATATTATTGTAGGCCTATTTTGTACCAGTACTTCAAATATATGATAGTAGGACCTAACTCAACATATGAGCGTTTCACCTCTGCTGAGGCATCTTCGCGTTGTGACAGAGAATTATAGAGCATGTTTGCCAGAGAACATTCCCTGATGTGCTCCTAATGGCTGTCAAAGCCTCACTCACCACAGGCTATGATTCTATATAATATAGGCCTATTACTGTGTGTGTGTGTGTGTGTGTGTGTGTGTGTGTGTGGGTGTGTGCGTGTGTGTGTATGTGTGTGTGTGTGTGTGTACAATATGCGTCATTGTTGGGGTGGTGGGAGGGGGAGAATTAAAAGGGTCGAGAAGGTTGAGTTGTCAGGCTGTCCACACACACATAGGCATATCCACCCCAGTCAGGACGCTATCTCGCCCTGCCAGGGGCCGGTAAAAGATTTGCTTGTGTAAAAGCCTGTAGAATGAGGAAGGCTTTTGTGCGCGATGGCAGGTGGAGCTGGAATGTCAAAGACGTGCATTGTCTAACGGAACCGTGTGGCTCACTCGGGCACATGCAAATACACACACGCACGTTCAAAGCCTTCTAGCTCAGGCGCAACTGGATACAAAAACGCTTTACACACCGCCCCCGCCGTTGCACACAAATAGGCACGCACAAAACACACTAAGATGCACACGCATTTGACTCATTCGCTCATGCAAAATTTAAATCTGCGGAATCGTTGGTTTAAACAATCATTTTCTTTTTGAAGTGGTAGATCGACATCATACAGATATGGGTGCATAATTATGTGAATGATTGTTTAATCATTACATTCCCATAGAGGTTCAGTGTTTTGGAATCATAAGCATTATGAAAATACTGGAATGTTTCCCTAAAACTATGGTGGTACTGAATTGTGTTGCAGCTGGCCTTAAACATTGCTCATGTGTTTGATCATAAACTTTATTAATTATGTATATTTATTTTAACCCCCCCACGCCCCACAGTTGCAAATAATTTGAATTACTGGCCATACTCATAACCCCAGGCAAGTTGAGTGTGTGTGTGTGTGTGTGTGTGTGTGTGTGCGGTGGTGTGTGGGTGCATGCGGAATAAACTATTCAATAGCATGTCAGAACTTGTTAAAACGATAAAGGTCTATAATATTTTATTCCTGATATTTACCCATAATAAATTATTGTAATCAGAACTGGCAGAAGAATATTGTCAATAAAGACAGTATTACATTAATGGCTACTGTGCAATTAAAGCATAATACAAATAACAATTAAATATATACATGAATAAATATTAAGCTCAGCATGTATACTGTAGAGGATTTCAGCCATATTATTCTAATCAAACCTGGTCTTTGAGGTTGACATTTGGTTTACCATCTGGTGTAAAGGGAGCTCTATATCACTATTGGTGAAAGGCACATGTCCCATCCATCTGATTTAGCTCTGATTGTTTTCTTGTGATGCACAGGAATAGATCTGTATTGAGTTACAACAACTATTTTGATGACAGCACAGACAGAGGTTCAACTTCCCTCCCTCTTGGCCTTTAGTGTGCAGAATATCTGTTCATGTCCCCAGCCTAATAATAGGAAACCCTTTGTAAAGTACTAAATAAAACACGTGATAACAATTTGAACACTTTATGACAGAAAATGGTCTGAGGTAGGGTCTCACAAATAACATAAAAACAAGAAAAGCACATATAATATCATACAACAGAAACAGGTGGTGTGTAAAGCTGCAATAAAAAGTAGTGGCAGTTCCATTTTCTTGTGTTAGAGTTCTCTTTTTGGCTAGATGTGCTCTGAAGAGGTTGTCTGGTATCTGGAAGGAGTGGGGAAGGGGCTGTGAAGTGCTTAGTGATGGAGTCTGCCTCTCTTTTGTGACTGTACATTCAGATTGGAGATATTCTTACACTGTTAATTCAAATGCTTCCCTAAAATGGAAGTTGTTATGGGTTGAAGAAGAACTGGCATTAGGATACAGTGGACAGTATAGACTATAATGTCTACTTTGAGTCAATATTAGTATGATAGATTTCATATTTGAACAGAAGATAGATGTTTACGTTAATCGGAATAAAAATGTTGCTGCAGAATACCAAAACAGTTGACCATGTCCACCAGAGATAGGCCTATATACATTATGTTCAGTCATAATGGAAAGGTAATATCCAGGCAGATTGAAATGTAGTGTGAGAAAAGGGGGGGGGGGGGGAGCCATGTTCTGGACTATAATAAAGATCAGATTTGTTTCCCCTAACACACATACTGTATGTTTAAAAGCCATCGGTGCTGGAGCGATCTACTGTAGACTCATCCACAGAGCAGCAAGAAATTGCGAGGCAATAATTACATAGATTAAATATGACCTTTTGTAAGTAGTGGCATACTGTAGACTAATGCACTGCACGCACCCGCTCAAGCCCAGCAAGCCAGAGTTTCAGTAACATACTTCTTTTTCTTGCAGACTATCTTTCTGACAATCACCTGAGGCTTTTGAGAAAAAAAGGATGAGCGATACTCTAGCATATTTTTGGAATGTAATGGGATTCATAAAAGCCTTATAATAATTATAATAACTGCTGTTGAAAATGTATCATTAAAATGTATCATTGAATAAGCTACAGTAATTCTAGGGTCTCATGATTCCCTTTTGTGTGAAATCCGGAGTAAGGGAAACACATGCTATATAATTGTGTGTTAACCTACTGTAGATTTCCATCTAATAATATCCCTTCGAATTAGGCCCTACACATGTAAATACAGTATATACAGTGTTGCAAACGTGTATATAATCGCCATCATGAGGGAAAACTTTGTTTGCCAGTTGAAAACACTTTATTTTGAATTAGTGCATCAGCTCCTCTCAGTAGACGCGGCATGACTAAAAGGGAAATGGTTTAATTCAATGTAGCATATGTGTTCCCACAGGGATAAGTGGGGTAAACAATGATGCAGATATACATGCTGAGGACAGCCGCTGGGATAATAGACGTGGCTGTGCTGGTAGTTGTGGAGGTAGAATTACCAGAAGGTGTTTAACCAGTCATTTAGTTTGATGGGTAGAACTGGAGGTTTTGCGTCGGCGTCTTTAAATATAATGTTGTGCCAGAACTGTGCTTAATCTTTTTCAGAGGTAGAGAGAGAGAGTGAGAGAGAGAGAGAGAGAGATAGAGAGAGAGGGCATATGTGCTTTTTAAAGAAATACTCCTCGATTTACCCTAAAACTGCCCTTGTGGTTTAAGCTAGTGAAGAAAGCATCACCGTTGTCGGTTTTAACACATGCCCCACTCACAGCTAAGCACAGCTCGCAAGCTTCTTTTAGCCTCGCACTCCAGAGCTCATAGGCTCACGCTCTTCTCTACCCCTCCTCAAAACAGCTGGCCACACTTTCATGCACATTTGTTTCAGAAACCTACAGCCGTGTACGTTTTCGCAGGCAGTTTAAAATATGAACAGTTACAGTAGAAGGGGCAGATGTTTGCGGTTACAAGGGTGCTAACCCAATGTTTCATGTAGGAATTTGAAATAGTTTAAATTGCATTGAATACAAACTAAAGAGTTGTGGTTGTTTGTGTCAATTGCTATGTTTTCAGTGATTTGATAGATATTCATTTTGCACATCATGCTCTACATGCATCATCGTGACAAATTACCTGCTAGCTCCAATCAAGCAAAGATCTATGCATACAGTAGCACACTCTCCTATAGTGCCAATATGCTGCCAAATTTCTCCCTGTGAAATGAATAGTCACGCTGATGATATACTGTATGCCAAGTCAGAGCAGTAATATGCAACACAATATATTATCAGACAATTCCCTAAGTTGCTCGTACTGTAAGCTAATACACTCATATATCCATGCTATGGTAACATTTACATTAATTTGTCTGAGTTTTGAATGTTCAGGCCATTGTCAAACAGAGACCATAGTGTAGCTTGTGTTCTACTCTTAATATAGTATGCCAGTAATGTCAGTATTCAATTTAATAATGGTGGCAATGTAAATATTGTTTTGTAGTCATGTATGTGTTTTACAATATACTGCCACAGAGACATTCTTATATTGATTGAGCAGTTTCCATGTAATTACATATTTACATATGATTTGTACATATTTGGCACACTTTATAATATATCCTCCCACTAATAAAATAAACAAATACAGTTTGTATTAATCTTAATACAGTATGCCAGTAATGTCAGTATTCCATGTAATGGTGACAATTAAAACATTGTTTTGTAGTCGTCAGCCATGTATTTATTTTACAATATACTCCTGCATAATTTTAATGCCATAATATTGAATGTCATGGATCGGGTGGCACCGATTAAGGTAAAGACAACCATGTGCAAACAGAAAACATCATGGAGAAATACCACTATGGTAAGTGCCCTGAAAAGAGATTGTAGGAATGCAGAACGTAAATGGAGAAAAACTAGACTTCAAATTCATTATGACACCTATAAACAAAGCCTTGGAAACTTCAACAATGAGTTACGCAGGGCCAGACAGCAACATTTATGGGGAATGATCAATAAGAATATTAACAATACCCATACCTTATTTGTCATGGTTGACAAGCTTACAAACCCAGTAAAGC
>JAODUH010006885.1:0-31592 GCA_027564835.1 Typhlichthys subterraneus
GGGAGAGAGAGAGGGAGGGAGAGAGAGAGATTGAGAGAGAGAGAGAGAGAGAGAGAGAGAGAGAGAGAGAGAGAGAGAGAGAGAGAGAGAGCGTGAGAGAGAGAGCTTAGAAGGCAAAGTGAGTATGGGGTTGCATCTGTGCTTGGCTGTGTGTGTGCGTGACTTGTATGTTTATCATTGCATATCTTTGTGTGTACTATGTGCATTTGTGTGTGTGTGTGAGGGGGTGTGGGTGTGGCAGAGAGACTGTGTAATAAATGCCTAATCTGCGCTGCCAGTGGGCATAGCACAGACAAGATGGATGCTCCTGTGCCCCCGTGCTTCATATTTGCCAGTCTAAGGTCACTCTACCGCTATCGATCAGCGGCGACTTCGCTGTCTCGTACAACACGGCACAATACCCGGACAGGAGATGAATGCATTATGCTGAGGTGTTTGCTGAGGTGGCCAGCGTTTATTTAGATGTGGATTATTGTTAATGGTGTACCCACCGTGTATCAAGTACTTAATAGATTAATATATTAAATTAAATAAATCTTAATGGAACCATCGCTACGCAGTGGTCCTGTTAGCCTCTATGGCCGGTTAACCTCAGGAATATATAGGGGTGGAGCTGTCTCCAGTACATATCGATTTTGCCACGGAAATATATTGCATGTGTGCAGCTGAAAACACGAAACGGCCTGCCGCTCATGTTGGAAAGCAGGTTATGTTTCTTTACAGCATATTTGAGCTAAACATGGCATTTAAATACAGTGCAGAATACAGACGTCGGTTAGAAGGAGCTACAGTATATATTTATGTGTGATGTCAATGCAAATGTCAACAGATATACAGCAGGCCCTTATGTAAACATCGATTTGAATGCAGGTGATTCAGTCCTGCTATGTGTAAGCCTTCTGTTTGATCAGCTCTGTCTACAATCGCGCATTTGTGTGTGTGTCTTTTTTCCCCCAGCAAACCCTGTAGACCAGCTAGGAAAAGATCCAGAGATTTGTCGTTTTTTTTATGTATTCCCCTCTCTACACAAGGAAAATAACACAATGGGAGGGAGAGATGAAAATAGCTCAGTAGGCACTAGCTGACTCACAAGGCAATGCTGGGACCATGCAGGCATCATTCTACTGCGTACATCGATCGGTCTTGTGTAATGCCTTAATTGATCTATCCCAAGCACGCCCCTTTTCGCCTGTCCTCCAATAAAAATGTCTGTTTTCCTGTAATATCCTACTATGCTGTTTTGTCCAACCACAGTAACACAGTCAAGTGAAAAGGACGGGGCTTGGGATCGTTCCTTCAGTGACCAGATCTGTCTGTATCACTGCTGCTGGCCATTTCCCGACCAAAAGCAAATGGGTGGCAGTATCACCAGTGCAATTTATCATTCATGACACCACATACAGTAGTCACTGGTGGGTGCAGAGAGGCCAAGGCAGCTTCATTGTGACCTTGGCCTAGCATGATCAACACCATCATAGCCAGTATAGGGCTACGACGCAAACTGCACCTTTGTTTGCTAGCTCGAGAGAAGCATATTGAGCATCCTTTAAAAGCACATTGACATGGAACATAATGACCCTTAGCTGTTAAGGAATACTACATTTCATGTGATCCACCATCCAGTAATGTCTTCTGAACCTTGATGTTTGGCCTACATTAAATTAAAGGCACATAGCTTGTGTTTATACGTTGTGTCCATGGGCGTGTTGGGGCAGGGGGAGAGTGAACAGAGTGATTGTAAGTGGGGCGTAGACAGTAGCGTCTCTGAATATAAATTAGAATCCAGCTATAATGGCATTTTTGGAAGTCACAGTGTTCCCCACACACATTATCTTCAACCTTATTGCTTTTTAAGATTTTACACCGTTTGAGCCAGAGCTCTTGCTACTCTCTCATTGAGAATTGCTTTGTTTATTTAAATGTTGTGCATGTGGCAGCCACTGCATTTGCCTATTATTTACAGTATGTCTTCCAACATCGCCATATACTGTAGCATCGGTAGTTGTGTTTCCAGCGCGAAGCAAAGGCCGTGTATTTTTTAGCGCTGCGATTTCTGCCAAACTGAATGTTGCACATGTTGCATTGACAAAACCTGTACATATACGTGATGGTTAACGTGACGGTCTTCCTCAGTGTCTCTAATCATGTCTATGTGTGTGTCTCTATTCATGTCTCTATTCATGTCTGTAATGGTGTGTGTCTGTGTGTCCATGCAGATTGAGGCTCTGTCTGATGGAGTCCCTTTTCAGCGGTGGGGAGCTGGGCTTGCTGGGAGGGGGTGGAGAGGCAGGCGGCCTGAAGGAAGATGGCTGCGGCAGCATGGCCTGGCGCTCCTCGCCGCTCTCCCCCGACGACGTCTACTCAGCATCCCACTTCGCCCTCATCAGCGCATACCAGGACATCAAGACCCGGCTGGCCAGCCTCGAGAGAGAGAACTGTGGCATCAAGCGTAAACTCAAGATCTACGAGATTAAGGTGAGAAGGTTCTGGCCTTCTGGCCACACATGGGAAATAACGTTTGAAAACATGCTGATATTGTTGTTCTCTGTTAAGGTTGTGTCGAAGACATGGACATTCTTTAGTCCGTGACCCCTAAAAATAAGTGGATAATAACAGTATAACCATCATAATCATAATAGTATAATTAGTCATGTTGAGTTTAAATTTAAAATAAAGTGTCTTTTGGTGATGTTAATAACAACAAAACGAATACAAAACAATACATTTCTAGTCTGTATGAAACCATAGAGGGAGCAGGGATGGGCAAAAATACATCAAAATGTATTTTAAAATAAAATGCCAAATACCCTAATTACAGTGTATCAAAATAAACTACAAAACACAGCAGCCACGCAATGTATCAAAATAAACTAAAAATACAAAAAAATACTTTTCCAATGGAGCATGTCACATGCACGTCACAAACCTACTAATCTTTTCACCTGTACACTGAGTTATTTAAAGGTAGAGTCCGTTTTTCTGGTTGGTATTTGAGCTTGATCAAAATAAAAACAAACAAAAACTAAAGCCTCTCCTTTCAATTTCATATGATGCTCCCTTATAAGCATCGGAAACACATTTCAAAGGCTAGGATGTTGTTGCTGTGTGCGATCTGTACCACTTTGTGTTACTGATACAGAGCCAGGGCTGTAGAAAGACTGGATTATTTTATCATCACACACATGGAATGGGCAGCTAGCAAACCAAGTAAATATTTACTGAATATGACAAAAATGTATTAGTTTAATAAATAAAGTCACTTTAACAGAGAGCTCAGCCAATCAGAGTGCAGAGGGGCTTCCGAGCAGGAATCTAATTTTCTTTTTGGTCTGTTGTCTTTTTTGTCCATCTGACTACCTTTAAGTGGACCATGTTTGAGAGCACACAGCAGCTTTTCTTTGCTTAACAAATCTGACATACAGTATGCAAGAAGTTAAAGGTATTGTAAGCAATTGTAAGATAATACACATTTCGTCATAATTATCAAATATCTCCTCACAGTCTGCCATTTGCCCGTTCTGTGTGCATGCTGAAAAGAAATATGGTGGTTCCACATCCGCCGGACTATTGCTTTAATCTCAGAGTCTGGAAACCATGATCACATTAGTGGTGACACAGCCACCCTAATTGGTGGACCAATCAGCGACAAGTGGGGGTGGCTAATTGCATTGAAGTCAAGCCTTTGAAATGGTGGTGGCGCAAGATGGAGCGACACTGATTGGTTAAAGGCTGTCCAATAGTTTCAAAATGAACCAGCGGTCTAAAGCCCAGGACATGCTGACTGCACACATTCCCCAATGGAGCGTGTCCGGACTTAACCTGACATGCCAGAAGAATTGTCACACTGAAAGTATTTTATAGTTTTTTTAAACTACAAAATACAAAACACTAAAGTATTTTGATATAAAATATAAAGCCAGTTTCAACAACCCTATCAAATGCAAATTACAAAATACTATTTTGTATTTCAAATCCGTAATTCAAATACATGTATCATAAAGAGTGTACCTTCATGAGAGGGAGTATTACTAGGTGGTTTGATAACATACATTTCTTTCTTTAGCTGGAGACTTTAGGAAACATACTGTACGATGGGAAACACAATCGTTCTAACCACTATCACTCTAGTTGAACTAATAGCCAATATGTCCTGGAGCTACAGGAAAGCAAATTAGATTAAACCTTTCCCAATGGTGCAAATGTTATTTAGCTCAAGAAAATTGCTTTCCAAGATTTAGTGGACATTGACATAATTCTTTTTTTTTTTCACTTGTTGTTTGGACTTAAAGAAATTCACACTGAACATAGTTTGATGGATTGATACAGTCAGTCCCAACACTAACAATAATAATAATAACCGTCGTAGCATAGGAAAACAATGGTTTTGCTAGCGACACGTTTCTAGCGACTCGTCTCGGTGTGATCGGGGCCTAAAGCAACACCCACAGACTCATAAATCCACTTACTACTCGGACAGTCACACACACACACACAAATGTGTGCATAGATACCCTTTTCTTTATAGGTCAGTGATACACACACACACTCACAGAAGTTGCAAAGGCGTAAAGATTTGTTCTGCTTTGTGTCCGTTGTATATTCTGTGTGCTTATTGCAACAAGCCTCCACAAGTCCCCTGTCCAACGCTCATTTTGTAGTGACAAATTGTTTTTTGTCCCATCTGTGTGAGCCTTCTGTCAGAACCATCATCCTTAAAGTTTTCTCTCCGCTCCACACCAAACAAGGCACATACTAGTAATTTTGATATGCTTTGAAACAGAATGAGGAGTGTTGGCAGTCAGGGCTAATGGCGATTTGTACTACAGTACAGTATATTAGTTTTAAGTGACTGTTCAGAATCAGAATTAGAATCAGGAAGGGTTTTATTACCAAATAGGCTTTACACTTACAAGATATTTGTTCTGGCGACTAGGTGCAACTAGGTAACAATAAATCAATAGATATAAACATATATAATATTTAAAAATATAACATTGACACAACAATATACAACATACGAGTTGAATGTTAAAAAAAAGAAAAGAAAACTGCTTAATACATAATGTGAATTATATTTGCACGTGTTAGAGAGGTCTGACGTCAGTGCCCCCCCACTGACACTGACGTCAGACCTCTCTCCTTGTTGATGATGGAATGCAGATGGAAAACCACTGACATTGCCGTGCAAGTTGGGGTGCAAGAGTAACTGCACCCCAACTCTGAACCTGACTTCACCCACTACACGTTAACGTTAACGTTAACATTAATGTGATGACGGACAGAGTGTACCGCTGAAAACCAGCCAGGTCCGTGGTGATTTTTAATGCATAGGATGTGTAGACCAGCCCATTTTCAGCACATAAAATGTTTCTTAAAACGGGAATTTTGTCAATATTAACACCAGCATTGATGTGTCTGATCACAGATCAATCCTATTACTTCGACTACAGCTCAAAAAACACATTTTAGGGGGCAGCTACACTTCAAGTTGGGAGAACAAAGCCCTTATGAATGTACATGAAAAATACTGACCTCAATACTGTTAATCTGAAACCAAAGGCCAATTGCCCATCATCAGATTACTAAAAAGTCACAAAGAGTGGAACTCTGATGCAACTGAGGAGGAAGAATGAGGAAGGTGACATTACCTAGCCAGCATGAGACTCCTATTTCACCCAGGGACATCAGCAGGTGGGCTGACAGATAGACAAAGACAGACATATAGGGAGCGAGGGTAATAGAGACTGAGGTCAAGAGGGTGAGACAGGATACAAAATAGGTTAGTATAATCAGGTCCCGTTATGTAGGTCTCTAAATTGCCTTATTTTGACTTTTCCCCCTCCGCTACTATGATCATGATGCAACAACATGCATCTGTTTAGGCAGCCGCTGTGTCGATGGAGCTTTGCATAAGACGAAGCAGGCAGGTTTGCAGTACAGGTTTACAGGTTTAAAGGTGCCTGTGTGCAGTAAATGTGATAGTACTGAACAGTATGTGCTGTTTTAGTGACATGTGCAATAAAGAAGATACTGTTACAACTACTAGAGTAAATGCAAGACTTTCAACATTATATGAGGCCTCTGTTTTTATCTTCAGTGGTAAAGGTGTTTCTGACAGATTCCCACACAAGATGTTTTGATCCTGGCAAAATTGCTGCAGTCTATTTCACTTTAATCTAAATCTTTAACACACATAGAGTACACGCGCACACACCCACACACACAGTACGAGTTTTACCAGTACTGTAAACAGAAACTGTGAAAGTTCACAATGGTGTTATTCAGCATGGAAACATTTTAAAAGGCATTTTTACCATTTCATAGGCATGTCCTTTGCTTAGAAACATATTTAATCGGTTCCTGGAATGGACATTAAGTAAAATAACGTGTGCTGTAGGTTTCCGGTGCCTGATGCTTGGCAGTGTGAGGATTCTAGCTCCCGTCCCCCACAGAACCAAGGGAAATGTGCCACTCGTGTAAACATGCACTGATAATCCTGGCTCAGTAATAAAGAGGTGTTTCTCTGAATGGTTAGCTTGGCCTTGAGATACACCTATATATAATCATTAGTTTAACACATTTATCAAGTTCAATTAATAGTTTTGCTTGCTTGGAACCTCGACAGATCAGGTACTAGAAGAAGTAGCTGGTACAAGAGCAGGTACTATCCCAGGTTTTGCCCGTTGGAAAAGCAAAAAAGGCGAGTAGAATCGAGTTAAGCTAGTACCATGCAGTGGTACCAGCTGTAACCTTCTTTACAGGTCTAATTATTATACTGGTGGATTGATGACCTTCAAAAATAAATAGTGAAATAACATGTTTGTTAACTAGTAACTAAAAATATGAAACATTTTATTAAAGATAATACAGTTAAAATAATGACCAGTTAAATTTCCGTTGACAAATACAGTAATAGCAAAAACATAAATCAAATAAATAAGAATAGAAAGCATGTTGTCGAGACCCCAGGTGTAGCTGTGTTTTGAGTTCACCATTGAAGTAGTGCACCTCTCCATTAATAACCATGCCGCCACTGTGCCCCTGTTTCTCCAGTTTCCTATGATCAGCGAGTTCGGTGAGGACAGCAACTACTGCTCCTTCGAGAGCAAGGAAACGGCTCTGCTGCAGTCAGAGAACGGCAGCCTGCAGCAGAGGGTCAATGCCCTGACCCACGAGGTGAGAGCACTGTGGGGGCGGGATCAGAAGACACAGAGGGACCAAGGGATGTGACGAGAGTTGGTGGACACCAGCTAAGTGCAGAGCTCACTAGGCTCCAAAGCTTTTTAGAGAGACCATCCAATTAACACATGAGGCTTTTCTGTGTTCTTGGTCCAGAATAAAAAACAAACTGGGGTTCTGTTTGTTCTGTTCTGTTGAGCGTATAGCCACCCCTTCTCTAAATGACGTGTTATGTTTTATACAGTATCTTGTGGTCCGTGTGCTTTCCTCTGACCACTAACCTATTTGAGAGGGACAGAAAGGAGGAATTCAAGGACACAGCTGTGAATAGCCTTATGCGTAGCAGCCTGGCGATCAAAGGTCCAGAGAGAAAGAGGGTTAGCTAATGTGAGACCCATAGACTGTATGGAGGTAGCATCACGTAAATGAAGCATAATTGCCCAAAGGTAATAATGGACAAACAGCTGGGTCTGAAATTTCCTTTTTAGATTTCAATGGAACAATTATTGTCAATTGTCATATTCAGAAGCCCTGTAACATTGTTAACATTAGCAACATTGTTACTATTGCATAGTCTTCTATTCTCAACTCCACATTATCAAGTAATCTCAAGCCCTTCATTTTTATGTACTGTAAGTGTTTGAAAAACACTGTAAATTTAGAACAAAATATGTTCTTGCAAAGCTCCTCAGAAATCATAAAATTTAATAGTTTCAGTTATATTTCGGTGTGTAGCTTATGATTGCAAGTAATTACATTTCACCATGTCTTGATTGTATATTGATTATCTACAACCAGGAGCTGTACTTGCGCTGAAATTGCATGCCCATATAGCTAAAAATAAACCGGTGGTAACTCCGTAGTCTTGCCGTAACAGTCAATGACCAAAGTCTTCATCATACGACGCCAAAGGCTTTCTAACGCTTCGATAATTGACGAGAAAGACCATTAACCAAGCTGCAATTTTTTACGAGTTGGGAATGTGAACGTGTTGCGAGTTCAAATATCAACAAGCTTTCTCCTAGAAAGTCTGAGTCCACCTTTAAGTGGAAGATAAAAAATAAAAGGAAAGAACTCTGAACCCTGGAAAATGGGAGAACAAAACAGCATTGTGTGTTCGTGATTGTGTTATGTCCCGGTGCTGTTTAGTCACGATGTTGCCGACAAGCCATCCTCACCTTGGAGATGATTCCTGCGTGTTTCCATAGCCACCTTCGATAGGCCTCGCCGCTCAAGCACCCGACGCTGGCATGTCTCTTTGTCCTTGCAGTCTCTCTCTCTCTCTCTCTCTCTCTCTCTCTCTCTCTCTCTCTCTCTCTCTCTCTGTACTCATCTGCGGAAATAATTAAGAGACCACTGCACATTCTTTACAATGTAATACTGTAAATGTAAAACATATAACATAAATAGAAAATGTCTATAAAAATAAATGTATCACAGTTATAAACAGTATATACTGTAGTGTGTATACTGTGTGTATAATGTATATATATATATATATATATATATATGTCATTTCCATGCCATTTCCATGTGTTGTCTTCTGAGACAGGGTTCCTCGTTAGAACTGGTCTCTGTCTCATTTGTCGCCTCGCCCCCTGGTGGCCCATGTGTGCGTTTGTAATCTCTTCCCTGTGTCATGTTGTGTATGACTTTCACTCACTGTCGGATGTGGGAGATAGATGTCTATTTCTCTCTCTCTCTTTCTTTCTTTCTTTCTTTCTTTCTGTCTCTCTCTCTATTTCTTTCTCTCTCTCTCTCTCTCTCTCTCTCTCTCTCTCTCTCTCTCTCTCACTCTCTCTCGGTCGGATGTAATTGGGGACATTGTGGTGCTTTTTTGTAGAAGCGTCTGTATTGCAGCGACCTACATTTGGGTGGTTATGAAACCACTTTCTTTTCTTAATAGACGAATTTGATGACTTTCATAATGAGAGTTTTTATTATTGTTTTGGGGGAAAATCTGAACCAAACCTGTCTGTCTGTTGGTCTCTCTTCCCCTCTCAGCTCCAGAAGAGGAAGGAACGAGAGGAGCAGTTGGAGGATGTCATCCAGGCCTATGAGAAGATCCACATGGAGAAGAGCAATGTCCAGCGAGACCTGGACAAGATGGTGAGAACTAAAACACTATACAGTATGTGCACCACATACAGTATATTGGCCATTAGGGACTCCTGGGTGGATAAACTTCCTTAAAGTGTGTATGTGGGCTTGGTGTTTTTACTAAACTGGAAATTAACTATATACTGTATAACACTCAGAATATAATAAAAAAAATGTTGTGCTATAATGCCTATCTTCTTCAACCTTTATTTCTCATCAGCATGTGATATAAAGGTTCCAGATCAGATTACCTCCAGAGCAAATCACTGATTTCAAAAAAGTGCACCTCCCCATATTTTCTCTATTACCTTAGAAAGTCTTTAAGAGCATTTTAGCCGAATGGTGTAGAAGATTGACTATTTCAAGAAAAGGTGCATAGAATAGCAACTATGATTTTTGCAGTCATTTTGTTCCTTCTAGGAAAAAATATGCCTTTTGGCTGGGCCTGTATTTACACTTGTGAGCCAGATCATCAACAGTCTAACATACGCATCTTAACATTTACATTAGGGCAAAGTTCTGCCTCATTACACAAGCAACATCCATAAAACACTTAACCTAATATTTATTCACCTTCAAATACAGATCTTAATTTCTCCGGTCAATCAATTTGTCACTTGTTTAAAAGGACAGATAAACAAATTTCTCCAACTGGTCTCAGGTGAGAGCCAAATTAAAAATCCAGCGTAGTGATCCAACTGAACAGATTGTCTGGCCGGCCTCTGCCAGCTCCCCTCTGCGATAATGAAGCATCACAAATGAGAGTGGAGTCCATGGCAAGGCCACCACGAAACAGCATGTCAGCACTTTGATGTGGTCCAACTGATTAAGGGATCAGATGATGCCCCAAAGGGGAGGGAGGGTGGAATGGCCAGCTTCTGAAGAGCCACGCTGTTTCAATGTCACCCTGGGTTTCCTCTGTGGAGAGATGGCAATATACTGTACATTTTAGAACGCACACTAATGAGCCTCCATTGACCTTATGTCCTTAAATGCATAGGCAGCTATTGCAAGATCCTTCTAAATGATCTGTAACCGTTCTCTGTGCGTGCTGAAAAAACAATCTGTTACTTTTACGCTGGCACTGTAAATGGTAACAAAGTGGCGAACATCGCTCACAACTACAATGAGTGGGGCGGAGCTTCTGAGGGTGTTTGTTTTGATTTGAGCTCAAAGTTAGCAAGCGTTCGTGACTAACCTGTCTGTAATCTTTTACTCAGCTTTACACTGTTTGAGAGGCTATGCGTGTGCGCGCGTGTGGGTTTGTGTGTATGTGTGCGCGCGCACGTGTGTAACATCTGCCCACGTGGTGCTTTTCAGACCAGCCTGGTGGAGAAACACGTGGAGCGCATCCTGAGCCTGGAGTCTGCCCTGAGACAGAGAGACAACTCCCTACAGAAGCTCAACTCACAGCTGCACAGCAAAGACATGCAGTACCTGCAGCTCCACGCCAGCCCAGAGACACACAGTGAGTCACGCACATTAAGACGTCACGCGCATGAACCTTAGCCTTATGTGTAAATTATATCTGCTGTAGAGACGTGCATTTCACATACAAAAAAGTAGTTTGTTCAAGCTCCATTTAAATTATGGGTAATGTGTGTAAAAGGCTATGCTACTTCATGGCACCATTTTGATAAATATCACCTATGCATAAAAAATGATTACTGTATTCTGAAGTCTGTCCAAAAAACAAGTTCAGGTAAATAACAGCACATCACATGTATAGTAAATTGTAGCACATCTATAGTTGGTAGGTTGAATAATGTTGTGTTATTGCCTAATTTCAGTGTTCTGTGGTATTTTACACATTTTCCCAAATACCAGCATTTTTTCATTTGCAGTAGTTTCCATTACCAAATGCAAAATATTATTCAATTGGGGTGAAATAATGACTACATTTCTGGGTCCTTAATAATGAAAATGCCATCTGATATTCTTAATACCTAATAAATCCAGTCACCATTTCTAAAAAGCAAAAAACAATAACAACTAGGATAGATCATTAGTGTAGTAAGTCCATGATACATCTGTTAAACATGTTTTAGGTGTGAGTAAATACTGAACTCTGCACCTTTGCTGGGCAGAGAGAGATAAAACATGCTGGCCCATTTATAATTTAATAGAGAAGTTAACGTGTGGGCTTTTGTGTATCAGGAAGCAGGGCTGGGGAGTCTGCATGCGTGGGCAGAGAAGCCATGCAGACGGGCGATAAATGGCTATTTTGTGAGATCGTGCACATGTGCACGTGTTTTGTGTGTGCATGCGTGCGCAAAAGGTATGTGACTCCGTGTGAATGTGAGCCGCCATGCGCTCTGGACAAGCGTGCGCGGTATATGACGTGAGGAGGGCAGTGACGAAAGAGTGAATGAATTTCTGTGCTTTCACAATACCCACTGGCTCAAGGACGGAGTGTTGGAGCAGAGCTAAAACATCCGGTGTGTGTGTGTGTGTGTGCGTGCGTGTGTGTGTGCGTGCGTGGTGCGCCCACGCAGAATGGGCACTTTCACGCAGGTAGAGAATGAAATGCCCTGGATGGAGCTCTGAATCACCAATGCTGCTGGAGCCATTGGATTTTCCAGTGCTTTTAAAATATACATTATTACATTATTTGTTGTTATTACCGTACATATTGTATACCACATGCCCAACAGACAGTCTATCCTAAATGCATGAATAATTAAGTAGTAGGAGGAACAATTTAACATAATTAATCAGTAACTACCTTTCTTCTTACTGGACATCACCTTACCTTACTGTAATAAATGGAATGACTATAAACCCAGCTAGTAACCATCAGTAATAACAAATAAATAAATAGATTTGGAATACTATAGAATATCAGTGGAGCAGAGAACACAAATACAATGAATGAATGAATAACTAGGGAAGTGTTGATTTTGAATATTTGTATATACAGTAATTAAGCATTTTCCAGGGCATGTTACAGTCTGAAAACATTTTACTCAAAAATGTAATAAAACATTTGAGAAAGTGATATTTACTTTCTCATTTTGAATGTGGCACAGTGAAATGCTTGATTTTGACAAAAATCTGTTTTAATTTATAAATGTAGACTTTATTTTATCTCGTTTCGTATATGTAAATTGATTACTAATAATGATATACAGTAAACTAGGGAGCTGATAGACATTTCCTTAACTTATTTTTCATTGCAGATATTATATAATTTTTTGTTGTAAGGGATATTTGAGAGTTCTTGGGATTTAATATCTAGAATGTATGAAGTATGACTTGTATTTTTTCGTATTATTATATATTTTTTGGACTACAGGACGAATACTTTCTAGCTTGGTAGCTGTTAATGGGGAGCTGAATAAACTATTAAACATTACTCTGGAGTTTCCAGAAAGGGTAATGTGAATGTCAGCATGTAAATTCTACTGGTACTGGAATAAAATCTCAAACTTGTTCTGTTTGTTTTGCTGCACACACTATTGCTTAGCCATGTAAACTAATGTTCTCTCTCTCTCTCTCTCTCTCTCTCTCTCTCTCTCTCTCTCTCTCTCTCTCTCTCTCCCTCCCTCACTCACTCACTCTCTCTCCCCTCCTTCTCTCTGAGTCCAGTGCTGGACTGCCCAGCTCTGACCCTCCAGAGCTCACGCAGCCTAGACGCCCTGTCGGACCTGAAGCTGCAGCGTCTGGAGGCGGAGCTGGAGGGCGTGCGTCACGAGGCCCAGGGGGCGTGTCTGCGGGAGGAGGAGCTTAAGGCTGAGTGTGAGAGGCTCAAGGAGGAGATGAGGCAGCTGCACAACGCCCAGAGGGAGAGGGTCAGTGCCTGGGCACACACGCATGCACACACACACACACACATGAGCCTATGGGGAGTAGCATAGTAGTATTGTTTTCCTACACTTTATTGTACCAACATTCAAAAGTGTAAGTCAAACAAACAAATAAACAGGGCAATACTGTTCACTTCAACTGTTTATTAAGCAATACGCTGTGTTCTCTGCTCTCACTGTTCTTTCTATCACGTACACTCAGTCTTGTCTTTATTCCCCCTCAATCCCCTGCATCAAAGTCTCAGGCATCAGCCCAGTGATTGGTAGGCCTACACCTACGGCATCACCGTCATACGGAAGTGCTATCGGCAAATATGTCAGCCTATTAACTAGTTCGAAGTTTGGCCATTAGCCATGCCTGTTCTGTCTTTAGCGAACAGGCAATTGCAAGACTAAAACTCATGTCTCTAAATGATTCAAATGTGCTAGCGGAGGACAAAGGGAGGATATCTGTGCTCTCCTGTGTTGCCGCAGAAAACCTTCTGCTGCATCTGCATCCACACACACACACACACAAACACGCACACACATACAGTACACACGCGCGCACGCACACGCACACACACACATACAGTACATACACACACATATGCACACACACACGCAGTTACTGTAATATTATCACTTTTTTTGAAGGAGTAATATTAAATAGTAACTTATTACAATTCCTAAGTAACTTGCCCAACACTGCACATACGTATAGCACAATATTTTCTTGTTCCTTCTTGGTGTTATCAGAGAGAATGGAGAAAAGCAAGAGATTGCAACATATGGCTTGGGAGGGGAGTACTTTGCCTTTATGTAGACTATATACGAGCCAGCGTTCCATGCACATCAATGGGGGGGTTCCAAAACATTACCCATTATTTCTCTTTAATGGGTATTTTGAGGATATTACATTAACATCCAAGTACCTACAATTAATCTAAGGCCACAACTATATTTCTGCAGAAAAGTGTTTCAGGGTAAATTGACTGTTTCAGGCCATGCATGGTAGATTTAGCCTCATCCTCCTCAGCAAAATTGTTGGTAACGTAAGGTGACATGCCCACTTAAGAGACTAGAACCATTAAATTTTTGCTGCCATAGAAATGCATTAGGCTATGATGCTCTGGTATTCTTCTATTCTAAATCCTTGGAGTTACGCTGTAACATTCCTCCTTGGTGTGTGGTGTTACGCTTTAACATTCCTCCTTGGTGTGGAGTGTTACGCTGTAACATTCCTCCTTGGTGTGTGGTGTTACACTTTAACATTCCTCCTTGGTGTGTGGTGTAACGCTGTAACATTCCTCCTTGGTGTGTGGTGTTACACTTTAACATTCCTCCATGGTGTGTGGTGTTATGCTTTAACATTCCTCCTTGGTGTGTGGTGTTATGCTGTAACATTCCTCTTTGGTGTGGAGTGTTACACTTTAACATTCCTCCTTGGTGTGTGGTGTTACGCTTTAACATTCCTCCTTAGTGAGGGTGTTACGCTGTAACATTCCTCCTTGGTGTGTGGTGTTACGCTTTAACATCCCTCCTTAGTGAGGGTGTTACACTGTAACATTCCTCCTTAGTGTGGGGTGTTACGCTGTAACATTCCTCGTTGGTGCGGGTATTATGCTGCAAGGTTCCATCTTGGGAGGCTCCATTTCTCCAGTCTCCTTACAGCACCTGCATGCTAATCTGATTTCATGCTCTACTTGACAGGAAATGACTTCTTCATGCGAGCAGTGTGACGTGGAGTGGATAAAGAAAGTGGGAGATGAACAGTAAGTGTCTATACCCGCGGTGGGCTGGGTAAGAACAGGCATGGGATGAGGAATATAGAAAGAGTGCCAGACAATGTCCTGAGCTGGGTATCTAACCTGGCCTCCTGGGGCCTCATTAGAGATTAGATGGACTACTCCATTCTGGACCAACTGGGGACCATTGTAACTGGAATCAAAATGTCAAGGGGCATAAAGTTCCACTAAATGCTTGTACTACTCTATTATGTGCATCTGGCAAAGTTGTTTTCTGCTCGTGTGTGTTTTGAGTTTGTGTACACGCCAAGTAAGCCAAGTGGATATTAGTGAGTGTTTTCAATGACCAATAGGTGGCAGTATAAACACACTGAACAGATTCCCTCCCTTCTTCCTGTCAGGCATTCAGTTGAGTTCCTGAACTCACACTTGACTCATTGCTAATCTCCATGTGGGCCAGTTGTCCAGCACACCTCCATGTTATAGACATAATAGAGGTGAAATAATAGAGGTGCTTCTTTATTTCATTAAAGACTTGTAAAATGTTTGACTTTGTACATGAAAAACAGAATATCACCGATCAAGGTGGGCAACTACCTCCCACATGGAAACCACAGAGCACTTTCACTAGATATTGAAGTGAAAGTAAATAGTGAGGCTCACTGTTTTTTTCCAGACCTGGGCTCTGGGTTTTACTCAACAATATATCCCACCCCCACTAAAAACCCTTAATGCGTTGTTTCTTTCTGTTTAGTCTTTTCCTGTAATTGTGCTTGTTTTGTGTAAATTGCCCTGTCTGAAATGGAAAATATCCTCCGCTTGTGGGGAACAAGCTCTACACCCTAGTCTGCATGTTTAGAGTTTAGGTGTTTTCATGAAGCCATATACTGTATGTAATCAGATGTTTCACTGTAATATACATTTTCTCTCATTTGTAAGTTATGGAAGAGCTCGTCCTGACAGAGCGTACACTTTCATTGTGTCCTCCATTAAGCTAGGCCCTACTTCCTCAATGAACTCTGTGCAGTTAATGACACAGTGTGGTTCATGTCTAATTCTGGCACCAGTCACATGTCCCATTAATAAATTAGTAGGCCCTCTTTTGACTCCCTGAGTGTTTAACTCAAGGTGACAATGTACCGCAGCATTGCTAATTCTGTCAGGCACTCATATGGTTTGGTTGTTGCACACATTGGCTGTCCCAGCATAGCTGGAGGGTGCTGTTTCTAAGTGGTAAAACGGTAACAGCTGTCACGGGCGAAGGTCGGCCAACGTGGGCCTAAATCAAAGGTGAACATAGGGCAGAACTCCAAAAGCAGCCCAACAAACAAAAAGGCCAGCCCGTGGTAGCAATTAGGGCCGTGATGGCATACAGAAGTCACAGATCAGTTCACAACATGGGTTATACATCAGACAGTGTTCTAAAGATTGTAGTTCTTAGCCATGCCACCGTTCAGATGTTAGTGAGTTCAGATGCAAGACACATCTTAGTCCATCTGACAAAAAACATAAATTAGCAATTTCAGCTAGCAATATTTATTATGTTTCTATATTTGGGTTCACTTATTACATTTGTATTATTTTATATTATTTATTGCAATTTATTGCAATGAAAGGTTATTTACAAATTATATAAATATTGCAAATTTAAAAACAAGCCATGTCAGATGGACAGAGGGTTTTGCATCTGAACTCTTTGTATTCATATAACTTTGTTGCTCACGTCACCTACAACTACAGTGTTTAGCGTATAGTGTGAATAGTGTCTTAGTGTTAATACATTCTGCATTCTACATAAGTGCCCTGTGTTACTGTATGTACTGGGCCAGACACCACACACACACAGACACACACACACACACACACAGACACACACACACACACACACATACACACATAGACACAGACATACAGACACACATACACACAGACAGACATACACACACACTATATTTGTCCTTTTATGTCCCTGTTTCTGCCTTGGTGTATTCACAATCATTTGACATATGTAGCTAAAAACATGCATTATTAAATCCTTACATTTACAGAAAGAACATGCACAGACATCCAACCTACGTGACAGCCAGCCCCACGGTGTATTAGATTCGTTATAGTAATATAGTCATAGTAATAGCAATGAGACTACTAAGCCACATACCTACAAATAGTTTTAATGCTGAAATGACTCTTTCATGATGCGGTGATGCAGAGAAATACCTAGTGTGACAACTAGCTAAACACCTGTGTACTAGCTTAACTAAATAGGAGTTCTTGTCATTGTGCTGTAGGTTTTTGTCCTGGTTTAAAAACAAATTAGAAGGCATTACAATAGCAGGAAAACTTTTGAAGCCTGACTTTGGCATTGCCACAATATTGGTTAATTGGTTAAAAACACTACTCTGTGGTCACCAGTAAACATTAAGAACATTTGCCGTCAAGACTGCCACATAGTTTGCTGAAATGAAGAAAGTAAATATAGTGACGTGACACCTTTTCTCTAATAACTGAAAACACCTACAGTATATGATACTGTAGGTGTTAAATCCACCCTGACCGTGTTACAGGGGTATAGTTATGTTTATCTGACCAGTGCAGTTCCCTAAACCTCTTAGCCCAGTCGCCTGGACACTGTAAAACATTTTCTTTAACAATGGCAATTCATATATTTACATTATAACAGTGCTGTACCAACACAATGGAAGACATCATGTAGGTTACCATCATTTCTCAGTCAACAATGAATGTGTTTTATTACTGGTTTAACTAGAGTCCCCTCATGAAGTGGACCTGATGATTCTCAAGTAAAACACAAAAATGCAGAAAACATAAGGAAAAAAAAAGTGGTTCAGATTCAACCTACGCATCTTTTACTTTATATCCTACACGTTATGTTGATCGTTAAGCCCTAAACATACAACCCCCTAACAGACTGTTTTATTTTTGCTGTATGTAAACATTTATATTAAGGTAGGTCCACAATTGGAATTATAGAGTAAAGTGAAGGTTTGCTATATTATGATGCTATAATGATATAACTGGCTTGGTTTTAGCAAAAAATACAGTATGGTTGAAAATATATGAATATGGTCCTTCATTGTGTCATGTGAGATATTTACAAAACTAGCTGACAAGTGGATTTTTGTTTTTTAAACATTGACTGGATTATTGCTTCTGTCTTTAGGTTATGTGGTATTTTTTTACTGGCATTTAACAGATATGTTGCATATTGTATTTCTAGCCAAGGCAGATTCCTGGTTAGGCTTTTCTGCTGAAAAGTAGTCATTACGTGTCATCGTCATTAACAGAGAACACACAAAAATGTGTGTGAAAAAGTGCATGATCAGTGATCTGTTCTCAGCCAGGCCAAAACATTTTCCCATCAATTAGTGTTTTTATTGCAGTTGGTAGGGCATGATGCGTTATGCATTATGGCTAACCTTTGCTGGGAAAACCTTTGCCTCTTCTTCCTTAGTTGTGCAATACATGACTACAAACTGCTGTGTTCTGCTCATTTGGCAAGACTTCCATGGTCAACATGCATGAATCAGGACATTCACGTCACCTTTTCAGCACTAGCACACAATATGCTGTAGACCAGGTGAGTGGCAGCAGGCTAGTCCGTAAACTCAGAGAAAAGCTGCAGTAGGCAAGGCAAGCTTATTCTGTGCTTCATACACAAGCAGGTGTTTAATTACTCATATTGAATAGAGGCCCCTCTTGAAGTGAACCTCAAGGTTCTCAAGTAAAGGACAAAAATGCATTGAACTTAAGGCAACTAAAAGTGATTCAGCTGAGGTCAGATTCAACCTACACACTCCTCACCTCATATCCCACACACGCACACCCGTGCGCACACACACACACACATACACACACACACACACACGCACACACGCTGCTGCAGCCTGATTGATTCAGTAGTATGAGTCCTCTATCAATGCGCTGGCAGCCACATCACACCCCTCCTACACATGCTGTGTGTGTGCGTGTGTGTGTGTGCATGCTCAAAACACACTAATGCATACTTAAGCATACACAACTGAAATGTATCCCTGAAACTAAATGAAAGTACACACATGTAGGCACACACACACACACACACACACACACGTGCGCACACAAAGACATATACTTAATCTTGCATGTTGTGTTGAAGGTGTGCTGCGAGGCGCTGCAGTGCTAAGTGATAAGACCACATGCAAAGTAAACATCAACGTGTGAAAAGGCAGAGCTTTATTATTCAATAAAAGGTCGATACTGTGTAAACGTCACCTACAGTATAGTAACGGAAATTCACTGGATCCACAGCATTGTTTGAATAGGAATAGTACTGTAGATGGGCAGCATCTGAGTGTCATTGAGACTACCTGTACTGTAAGTAATCTCAGTGAGTCTTTGTTGGGTTTGTGGGTGGTGGTGGTGGTGGTGGTGTTGCTGCTGCCATTTACATGCATGTATGTAGAACAGACATTTATCAAAAGCAGTGTTCAGGCCTATCTGCCTATGCATACAGCTTGCCTCGATTGTAGATGAAGGGTCTCCTACTCTGAGTCATAGGGGGTTGGTGGAGCACTGGGTGGGCCTGTGGCGACAAACCGCTAATCGGTGGAATTTATGAGTTAGCTTGTTACTTCTTCTAAGATGATCTTGAGGTATAATGTCCCCTTTCCCTCAGAGGAGTAGGAACTTTTAATTTTAGGTCCAACAAAGGTATTTCGTATAAGTAAACAATATAATATATTATTTAACTATTTTTTATAACACTCACTTGTGAGATGGAGATTTAAATCAGTACAAAAAAAGACGCAATTTGCTACCCGTTATTTGGTTTTTATTGGCAATGCTGCATTAATGCCACTAGGTGGCAGAGTGAGGTCTAGGGAACAATGTTTTCGGTATATTAGGCTTTTTGCAAGCTGAATTTGGCATTCAATTATCATGAAGTAAATGTAGTTTGAAAAGAATCCACAGTTAGTTTCTTGCTCATCATGCATTAGAAATGGGTGATTACGTATGTAATGCTAAATGTGAAATCAATGATCAATGCTTTAATGCTAGAGACCACACAAAATGGTTTTAGCCTACAGTACCATTTGATTAGACATGAAAGGCTGTTTTGTTGCTTGCTTTTAGAGTGCAGAGTAAAGAATTACTGTAACTTTTAACTTAGTGTTGAGTGAAATTATAACTAAAAAGTACAAATGTTCTGTATCAGTCAAAATATGAGGAGTCTATATTTAGAAGTGGCGGCTTGCTTACTTGCAAGAGTCGCAAGCTACAGTAGACTCAATTAGTTTAGTTAGCGGGCTCGCTAGGAAACTATTTTTTTATTTGACAGTTTATGTGGCTTTCTGCTGTGTAGGCTTATTACATGTGCTCATTTTGCATTTCTGATTGCAGTGCAGTCTTTTCCTATGCGTGTAGCTAAAATTCACAGCATATGCGTGTGTTGGTAATTTCTTTATCTGCCACCATCGACTGAAAGAGAGTTGTGTTTAGTACTTCTCATCAACATCAGATAGGATACCATTTTATGGTTATATGAGCTGATATGGGCTGATAGTAGCTGCCTTATCTAATCTGAACCTGGAAAGAATCTTACATCTACCTCAGATGTAGCTCTCACAACATCCTCATACATTATATTTGTTTATGACAGGTGTTCAGATTTCCCTGCTTTGCATTTGGATTTAATGTTCAACATTTCACATGCTCGCCTAATTGAAATCTAAAATTCTTCGACACTACTCCACATTCTGTAAATATTGTTTTTCTCAATTACTTAATTTATTGTAACATCAGTCCTTGAATCATTCACTGTTCTGATTAACACAACTTAACAGTACTGTAGCTATAGGACCAACCGTCTTCTATATGGTTAACATTACATTAGTATGTAAATGTATCTCACAATATCACTTTATTTGAAATTATGTCTGACAGCTTGACTGTTGGTGTGTTTTGCTCGGACCTCCTCTCTTAATTGCTTAATCTTGTTGGCCTATCAACACCTATTGCATCTTAACTGTCCATGAGGGGTGGATTCCTCCCACTGGGGTCCTTTGCCAAGGTTTCTTCCCTTTTAACATATGGGGCTTTTAATGGAAGTTTATCCTGTCTTAAGGGGGTGTGGTTTTTATTTTTCCATGTGGTTGTACAGCCCTTTGAGACTGTAATGTGATTAATGGATAGCTATATAAATAAACTTCACTCTGAATATTGATATACATAGTAAAAGTAAGTAGAGAGTAATATCATTCAACATAAATCAGCAATACATAAGGAATAAATGCACTTATAGTGCTCATAGCATACTGTTGTACTGTGAGCAAATATATCAACGCTGCAGACTTTTGTTGGCGATGACGAATGTGCTAAAGCAGATTGAAAAAGAGACTTTTATCTCCCACTGTCATTGTTGAAATGAGTCAGATCTGACTTGATGTTTCAGTCAGTTGTAGAGCAATTGTTATACTATTTCAAATAAACGGTCTCTTATCAGATTCTAGTGGGTTTACAGCCCTGTCATACAACTGTCCTGTGATCCACACAGTGGTTCCTACAGATTCTGTTCGTAGGCTTATCTCTGATTGATTGATTGATTTGACTCAATCATTCATTCTTTTCATTCCAGAACACTGTCCCTAACTACTGTATAATAAGTAGTATAAACCTTCAGAATATACCATATTATCTGGAATCAAGATTATACTGTAGAACCATTTGATATATTGAATAGAAATATCTCACAGAATTTGTCAACTGATAATCTGGAAAAGATAATGTACTGTAATATATATGTTTGTTCACTGATTTGTTGATTTATTGATCGTTTATCTATAAAATACACCACCCTTTTTCCTGTTCATTATACAAACACAGCTCATTGCCATGTAAAACCTGTGAGAAATAAAGCCCTGTTTTCAGTTTTTTTTTTAATAGAACTGCTCTGTCTGTCAATATGGGCCTTGTGGGACAAACCTTATAATATGAAATGGTGTGATTTTAGGCACTTATGCACTGCAATTTGCACTCTAAAAATACCAATAGGAAAATATGTATTTTTGGTGCAAATGTATTTATATACAGACAGTCAAGCAGACATAGACTTTAATGATCATGTAATGGGAAACTGTTACGTGATGATGAAAAAATAAATACAACTTTTTTTTTTGTCAGATAACATTAAACAGTAATATTATAAGGTTTACAGTAGATGTCTCAAACATCACACTAACAATGTAACATAATAGAAATAATTATACAGCATAATCACCATCTCAACACCTGTTGTCTCTTTAGGGTGAATTTGGCACTGGCCTACACAGAGCTAACAGAGGAACTGGGTCGACTTCAAGCACTGAGCTCTAACCAGACAGAGATTCTGAGAAAAGCCTCACAGGAACAGGCTAGCCCAGGTTAGTATTCACCAGTGTTGGGCAAGCTACATTGAACATGTAGTGAGCTGAGCTACCAGTCATTCAACGTTAAATTAAGCTTCACTACACTGAAGTTACCCCCAAGAGAAATATAGCAAACTAAGCTACAGCAACCGCATTTATACTGTAGGCGGGCGACATTCTCATAACGTATTAAATTAAAATGAGCGTATATATATATATATATATATATATATATATGTATATATATATTTATTTATTTATAAAAAAATGGAATATACTATATTTTCTGGTACCAGTTCAAGGCTGTGGTGTGTTTTGATAACAGCTGGCAGGTGGCTATTGTGGCTCTTGTCAGGTAAAGTCAAGACTACTGATCCTTCTTATAAGTGGCCCTGGGTCAAACGGTGTCTTCTGAGCTGGGCCAGTTTGTGCAAGGGGCGCGTTTGTTTTGTGTCTCTCCACAGTCCAGTGCCACTCCCCCATCCACCACCAGCGGGCACCCTCGGCGTCTCAGCGGCACTCCCCGGTGCCCCAACGGCACTCCCCGGTTCCCCCTCCCCCGCACCACTCGCCAGTGCCCCAACGGCGCTCCCCGGCGCCACAGCGGCTCTCGCCGGACATGCACCGCCGCTCGCCCCTGCTGGACGTGTCCGACGGCCCGGCCTCCTACTCCTGCCGCCCGGCCAGCCACCACCTGAGGGCCAGCTTCCAGGGCCGCCGCAGCTACTCCGAGGTGGCCGACCCCTCGGCCTACCAGCGCCCCCCCCGCTTCACCCTGGACCCCGTATCCACGCTGCCCAAGCCGCGGCCCTACATCGAGGGCTACCCCAAGCAGCAGCAGCAGCAGCAGCAGCAGCCGCAGCGCGTGGGCTCGCCCCACGGGGGGCAGCAGCACCGGGGCTCCCCGTCTCCCCACCAGGGGGGCTCCGGAGGAGGGGGCGGAGACGGGGGTCTCGGGGAGAGCTCCATGCGCCACTCCCGGGAGCTGCCGTTCCCGCTGTCCGAGGTGTCGTCCCACCTGCACTTCGAGGGCCCGCCCCCGTCGCCGACGGCGCCCCAGCTGCTGCCGCAGCAGCAGCAGTCCTCGGAGGACGAGGAGGAGTGGGCCTGCCCGCACCCCGTCAGCCCCCCGCGGACGCTGGGCGTGCCGTCCTCCGCCCTGCCCTGTGGCGCCATCAGAGGACCCGCTTCGTGCTCCGCCTTCCCCACCGCCCCCCAGCGGCCCAACACTTTGAGATGCCACCTGCCGGGATACCTGTCTGCCGAGCACGCTCAGTCATGGCCGTCCATCAACGTCAGTCACCACTTCCTCCATAGCAGTAAACAAACGAATGAATGGATTCATGAATAAACTAATAAATGAATTGCACTCCACCACAAACTTACTTTAGTGCCCTTTGACCATATATATATAACTACCTTTCCTCTATAATAGCCTACAATATCCACCCAACGTCCAGCTGATCACTGCCAAGCATGCAATTGGCCAAGCTCGTTAAGGGTGCCTTGTTTAAACGGCCTTAGTGCACATATATTGTTAGTGCGTCCTCTGCGAGCATGTTTGCAACCCAACACCACTCCACCTCCCATTTTCATCCTGTGTCTGACTTAATCGATGTCATGACTTTTCATTGGTGTTCTGTACTCTGTTGAGGGAGGTCTTTAGCTGCTCCCAGAACAGAGATAATAGCCTACTGCCAAATATAACTTATATTTCATATTACAGGAGTTCTGTTTTTGTTAATCACCCTCAAAAACCACAGAACCCGGCATTTTCAAAGTTTAGAGTCACAAAACCAGTGTTAGACTATATTTGCTTTCTTTAAGCAGCTACAATACAGAATGGTGATTTTGAAACAGTCCCCTTTAAATTTTTGTTGGTTTTACCCCTGAAATCACATATCAGTTTAGTGCCAGGTGGTCCCTCTAATAGCCTTGGCTTTGTGATTGCTTACTGAGGACTTTTTTTTTAAAATATTGTCCCTCTAGAATAGCTTATATGTGTTGAGAGATGTTTTCTAATGTAATATTGCTGACTGATATGGTGTGTGTGCGTGTGTTCTCTCTGGATGCAGCTATGGATGGAGACAGAGGAGAGCGACATCAGAAGTTGCCCTCTCTGCCAGCTGATTTTCCCTGTGGGTTACCCTGATGATGCCCTTATAAAGCACATCGATTCCCACCTGGAGAACAGCAAAATCTAATCACCATGGCAACCAGGCCACACACCCCCCCCCCGCCCATCCCGCACCCCCGGTGCGTGCTTGTAGATTATGTCTGCCGAACTTGACATGAAGGAGAGTTGGTAATAGGCTATTTGTGGAGTTCAGAGCATGTGTCGCACTAAACAATGTAATCTAATTTTCTAATAAAGCTTAGGTCCAGAGATTGTTATAGAGTAGTATTTTTCTTTGATTGGAAGGAGGTTATAAATGGAAAGTTCGTATTGAAGTGCCCTTTAAAGACAGGTCTGTGTAACGTTTATTTACTTCACTGACTCTGGTTTATGCTCTCTTGCAACAACTTCTGTTGTATTAGGTTTCGGGTTTCGGTTTCTTTCCATTTTCAGTGCATTTATAGCGGTGTTGTTAGCAACGTTTGTTGAGGATTTAGATATACTTGGACTCATGTTGAATGTTAGCTATACATACATTGAATTATCAGGGAGATTAAATGCATATTTTATTTATATTTTAAAATGTTACACTTAAAATATCTTAGCTTTAAATTAATCTGCTTTGGTTTTATTACATACATGTACAGTATTTGGCAACAGAGCATGTGTAATGCATGCCAATGAAAATAATATAGATTTCCAACTTGTCTTATTGGTTTGTACCTACACAGACAGAAGAAACTTAGTGTGCAAAGATGTTTTTGTGTCAATGATTCATTATGAGATGGTGCCAGCCCACTGGTTAGCTGGTCGGAATGTTACAGAATGTTAAACCAGGGAGTATGCTTAATAACTGAATAGACATGTTTTTCAGATGAAATATACAGCGTTTTAGTTGAGAATGTGAATGTCAAAAATATTTTTTTAACCGACTGAAGGACGATGGACCATAATAGATGTATTTTCCCTGCAGTGCGGGGGTTGAGAAGTGACCTCAGAAGTTTTACTCACTGTTATTGTACTTTGCGAGCGGTCTGATTAGACATAGCTATCTTAGCACTTTATGTTGACATAGCAAACAGAGAATCTGTTTTCTGTTACCCATATATTCCCCATTGATCCCCAATTTGATAATTATATTGTTTATCTGTAAGTAACAATGCAAAAAAAAAAAACTATATTTTTGCAAACAGTGATGAACCATGTCTCATGCCGGTGACATTTATCTCCCTAGTGCTTGCACACTACTGTATATACAGAGGTGGAGATGTGAATTCTTATGCTACATATTTTTTTTTATTTATTAAATTTTTTTGTGTACAAAGACTTCCCTAGTGTTATCCTCAGTCTTCCTGGAGATCTGAGCTAGAAAACACTTGTTGTGATAAACACAACACTGATGTCACAACTGCCCAGACTACCCAACAAAAAAACAACATCAAAGAAACAACCGTCCACACAGGAACTGGTGTTACACGATAATAGTGTCTATTACAACAACAACAACAACAAAAACAACAACAACACAATTACCACTAAGCTCCAGCGAGCACTGCGAAGGCTTGAGCTGTGATGCTCATTTTTTTTTATTTGTCAGAGGTGGAATATGAGGCTTACTGTTTGAAAAATATGTTTTTACACTGATGTCGACCACTCTAATATTTCAAAGTCAGGGTTTTCCCCTACGTATTCACCAATTCATTTCAAATGGGTTTGAATCAGTGCAAAGACAGTTTATGCTGCAGGAAGTGTGTAATGATTTCGATTTAATTACAGCAGCAATGTGACACATTTCACAGGTAGAATCGCCAGCTGGGGAATTCTGATTTGAAGCCCCATGTTGTGTTCTACCCTTCTGTAGGGTCCTTGCTTGAGCAGGAGATGATATCCCTGCCAACTGACCTCATGGCTTCCTTTTCTGTCCTTGACTGCCCATTGCAAGGGTGTGAGGAAGGACCTCTAATTATTAATATATTTTGTGGTTGAAGCCACAAAAACGTATGTTTGAAACTCCAAGGCCGCCTGGCACTTACAGACCTGTGTTTCACATGATGGGCTCAATGAGAGCTCTATGTATTCTACTAGATCTGTGAGGGATTTTATTGTATTCCTGACTATAATACGATGTATGTACATTCCTATATCACTGTAAAAATATGTTATAAGCTGTGTGCCGACACGTACTTTGTAAGCCTGATCCAATATGTATTCAACATCAAATTGCAGTGTCAAATCAATGTATTTCCCTAGCTGCCACCACAGAGTATGCAAATGTCTGCCTTACAGCTCTGCCCTATTTTCCACTGTATTTGTGTTTGCTTAGTGCTCCAAGGTTAAACTACTGTCAAACATGTCTTTCAACTGCCCACGTGTTCTTTATGTAAGGAATTTGACCATTTATAGAGAATGCAGTTATAAATGTATAGACACATTTTACCCATTTCTTATAGAGAAATTTGGTTTCATTACAAATACTAATTTATAGTCATTTGACTCAAGTTGGTGTTTTGATTTATCACAGAGGCAACATTTAAAGAGTCTTCGCAAACTACATGTGAAATTCTCCCATCGAGGATCTATATGTTAATAACCAAGACAATTATTTCCTGTATATGCGTATGTACAGTAAATACTGACTTTAGCTGTTAGAACTTGAGGGAGTTGCATGTGCAAATAAATGGTTTTGGAAGTGTTGAGGAATTCACACCAAAATGTATTGACCAGCATCTGCAGTTGGCTATATACTGTCACACAGTTTATTGTATAGTACAGAACTCTGAATAATCTAATGGCCGTGTCTATATGTACACAAACACACTTGTGTATATCCTTAGATCCTAAGATGTCTGACCTCAAGTTTTTAAATACTTTAATTGGTTTACAATGAAATTATGATTACCTACCTAACTAGAAAACTCTACAACTGTACATGCTGTACAGTGAACATGTTTTGTTATTGAGTCAAGCCTGCATGCCTAAATAGAATTACTGTAACTTTGCCAGTCAGGCTGCTCTCCTGGCTAGCACGTCTTCTCCATTGAAACAACAGCTAACGCTAACGCTAATAAAACACAAATAAGAACTAATAGCCAAGGTGTTTGTGAGGTGCTGTAACCCTGCCAGAAATCAAGGACTTTATTTATATAAATGTTACATAAGAAGTCACTTTTTTCCTTTTGCTCTGTAAATATTATGAAAAATAAAGAACTTGCACTGTCATGGCTGTAGTTCTTTTCTTAATGATTATTATTTAAAAAGGGAATGTTAAACAAAGTCTCTGTATGTCAAATTATACTTCCTGCTTGATGAATGACAGCACTTGTTATGATTTGTTTGATAGAAATGGTTAGGACGTCCAAAGCCCTTGCAAAATAATGGTTTAGTTAAATAATAAACAATACACTTTATTTATTTAGCACCGTTCATACAATGTTGCAGCTCAAAGTGCTCAAATGTACTTAGATATTAAATAGAGAGTAGCCTACACAAATGTAGACACCTTTTCAGATAGCCTAGATATCTGAGTAAATGTACAGCATTTTTATATTTCCTGATTAGAATAATTTTATTATAAGTGTTGCTGTTTTTCTCTATATTGAGATGAATAGTTCTTTTGAATTAACGTTTTAAATATGAACGAATTCATATTTGTTCCATATTGTAAATCCAAATCTGGTCACAAGAGGGAGTTCTATTAGAACACGTAGAGCTCACACACACTGACGCGCATGCACATTCACGCGCATGCACACACACAGAAGCACACAATTGCCATAATTGGAAAGTTTTCTATTTTGATAATATGTCATCTTAATTGTAATGTCATATTGTGTGTGTGTGTGTGTGTAGGAATAGGACTACCTTTCATGAGATGAACACGCCATCATGACATCGCATATATTATGATCAATCATGTATTCGTATGCGTTATCTGTTGGCAGGCTGAAAGCGTTATAACTGTTATTAATATTATTTATTATTATAATTATAATAATAAATTATTATTATTATGATGATGCATATGAGCGTATGTTCGGACGTGCACAGGGGTGTGCGTGTACTGTATGTGTATGTGTATGGTGTATGTGTAAATGAATGCCCGTGAGGCCGACTGCTGCAGTGCCCAGCGAAGGCTTGCAAGCTGCGATCATGGTGCTCGTTAGTGCTTCTGACGCCGCTCACAGCCAGTCAGCTGAGCAAGCTGTGAAAACATGCTCCGCACCTTCTGAGCACCGGCCTTCCTTCGCTGTGTGGGGCGGGCCTGTGCTATAGCTCAGGCATAGACATGACAGATTGACACATTAGGTGGGAAAACATGTTGGTTATGTTGGTAAATCGACCGTAAAATATGTTTGTCTAATAGTCTGGGTCTCCTTATCATGGCCCACAAGCATGTTTACTGCAACTTGTCATAGCCTACCTCAGGAACATGAAAAAAGCACCCACCCATCCGGGCCACACAAACCACAAACCCTGTCAAAGACATTCTGAGCAATTCTAGCATGTATGAAATGGAGCGCTACCTAAGAAACCACAACATATTCAGATGAAAAAGTAACAATTGCTTAAGACAAAAAAACAAAAAAAAAAACAGCTCCTCTCCTCTCCACTTCCACAAAAACGCTATACGGTACTGTATTTACGCACACAAATTCTAAGAATACTTAAGATACAGTACTTTCCCCTTATTGTTCGTGGTATTCTGATGATGTTCAGTGTATCATAAATTCAGTACCTGACCTTTAAATTGAAATGAAAGTAATAAGGATCTAATAATAGTGGTGTTTTGTAGCATAAGTAAACGGGCTGACATTGCAGTGAAGTTTATATCTTAGTGTATTTACAAAAGTATGTACAGTAAGTACATGGATACAAGTGTAAAGTACAATTATTCAAAACAAAACATGAAAACATTAATTCTATATAGTATGTATTGAGAGCATTACAGTATTCTACTGTATATTTTAATTAGATGGATTATAATGTATTATTATTAGGAGGAATAATTAATAAACATGAAACATGAAAGTGCCCATTTCAATGGGCTGGGCTCCTTCTCCTTAAATATCACATTGCACTGTATTTTTCATATCCCAATTAACATTAAATATAGATAAAATATATAATATAATAAAACATACATTTAGCTGAATTCTTCATACATTGTTTGTTTTTTGTGTGTTGTTTTTGTGTGTAAATATATTTACTGACACACCAACTATTTACAATTAGCTGTTTTTTATAGCCTATACTTTCATTCAATGACTCAGTACAAAGAGAGTGTTAAATATTAAAATAGCATGTGGTTAAATTTAAGTATAAAAAATGCAGTTATTGTGAACCAGAGTGAGAACGTCTCTATACCTGTTAATCATGTCTCTATGTTGTTGTATATCAGCGTTTACACCACACCCTTTCAGACTATATGTTAATGAGACTTTCAAAATATACTAACCCTCAAGTATTTTTACCTGAGCTTTTGCTGTTAGCAATGGCTTCAAATGTGCTGTATATTGTTTGAATATTTCAATGATGCTCTGTTTTTCTTTGTATTATGCTAACCAGCAAAGTATATTGTGACTTTGTAATATCATCAGGTGAGTAGAAGCAGAATTGCAAATATGTTTTCAGGAATGTAGTCCTTAATCAGTTAAACACATACATCTATAGTGGGGTCAAAACGTCTGAGACCACGTTGGACATGTTTAATATTTTCACTTAAACTTAATAATCAGAACTTGACTGAAGACCAAATAAGACAAAGTAGTCCTGACTGTCATGGACTTTGCATCGTGACCTGAACCCAATTGAACAGTTTTGGGGGCACGTTGAAGAGTGCTCTTAGAAACATTTTGTTGAGTCTTTGAAAGAATCATTATTACATTTTGAAACAAATGCAAAATATAAATATCTTGCCTATAGTGGTCTCACATTTTTGTATACAGCATAATAATAATGGAATAATGAAAGGTCCATAATATTTTGTGTGTGTAGATGGTATACGCCATCTGTATAATAATATAATTATGTAACAATGGAGAGGTCTGACTTTAACTCATTATGCCTGAAGATGGTATGCCATCTGTATGAAATAATGGAATAATGGAATTTCATAACATATTGCATCTAATAAAGGTATACTAATAGCCCACTAGGTGGCCACAGAAATCACATAAATCATACCACACAAGGGCAAACCTTTAAACGCATGTTTACCACTCACGACTTGAATATAAGAAAGTTAATGCATTCAAAGCTGGAAAGATGGTTTATATAAGCTATTCTACTGTGTGCTATCTGTGTAACACCATAGTAAAATTGTTGATGAAGTTACTGAGTGAGGTTTTTCATGTTCCAATGATGTTTGATGTAAGTTCTGCTTTGACGACCTGAACATTTAAATTAACAAGTTGTTTACAGAGACATTTACAGGGACATTTTTGAAAAAGTAACATAAAGAGGAAATTAATAATGACTAAAGTTGCTGTCCAGTAAAACATTCTGGCAATACAATAAAGTGACCCGAAGTTCGGATAAGGTACACATTTGTTTTGCTTTCTGTGATACACAGGGGCGTGTCTAGGACATTTTTACTGGGGTGGCACATGGGTGGCAAAGACATTTGTGGTGGTGGCCACAGACAAACATATACAATGTGCGTGTGCCAAAAATATTTGTTTGTTTATGGGCACTGGATACACATAACTGGTGATGGTCAGTCTCCTATTTTGCATAAGCTTTATAGACTAGTCAAGGCTAACAATAACAATGACAAACAATAAAAACAATTTACTGATCTCATTTACAAATGTTAAAGTTATTATTATTATTATTTAGCCTGAAAGCCTTTGATATACAATAAAAAAAATGTTTGACCATATTTAAGGCTGTTAAAGTAATGCACTTTGTTCACCGTAACACTGTAAAGTGCTAGTACACTTATATTATGTAGTCTACAGGCTTGTTTTAATCTATTAGCATGTGTGGGAACCAAATAATAATAGGCAGTGTATTATGTACAAAGAACGGGGAATTGTAATGTTACTGACTCAGAATATATTATTGGTTTCTAACTTAATATTTAATATACAATAGTTCATAACAATAACATTCAAAATGGTTATTGCACATTAGAAACGGAGTTTAGTTTAAGTACCTCGGGGTCTTGTTCGCGAGTGAGGGGCCTATGGAGCGAGAGATTGGTCGGAGAATCTGAGCAGCGGGAGCGGTATTGCAATCGCTTTACCGCACCGTTGTGACG